>APFE030367569.1:50674-200437 GCA_000404065.3 Pinus taeda
CCCCCCCCCCCCCCCCCCCATGTGATATCATATGGCACATAATACTTTGGGAATTATTGATTCCATCACTACCATGCCCCCCCTTCCATGTGAATCATACCAAGGTTTGGCAGTCTCCATACGCGCGAATGATGGGGTGGTCATCGAGTTAATCGACGGTGGATCTTTCTTCTCCCAAACCCTAAGTCGATTCTTCCACTATTTTTCCTATTCTGTTGTCATTTTTTATTATGGAATTGTTCATGTCGCCTGAGGCTATGGCATTCGTTCCAGGAAGCCAGTAGTTGGATTATGAAACACGTCATTGAATTTCTTCAACTCTACTATTGTCGGGTAAGCGAAAAATCAGATTTGGTTTAACAATTGTGGTATATTTGAAATTTTAAATGGACTAGTGTCGTTTCCTCTCTTTTCCTCAGTTTCTTCTTACTTTCTCTAGTTTGGCAATTCTGAGCAGGGATTTCTCGAGCAAGGATTCACTCTCCTTTGATTTTCTTTTTTCTATCTTATGCCTAAAGTTTCTTCTAGATGGTGACACTGCAATTGTGTGAACATCTTGTGTGTACTCCATTCTAGTGTCATTGGAAAAATGTATTACAATGGTGTCTTGGTTACTGTCACCAACATCGTCTGATATCAAGTGAATTTAATGGAGCTTTTCTTTTACTGCGCCTTAAGCTCCAAATTGGGTTTCACGTTTTATACCCACTATTTTATTTTGGTGGTAGGATTTGATTTCCCTCCATGACACCACTCATGAATCTTGTGGTTTTTCCTTTGTGTTTGACTGTATAGGGTCATTTCACTGCGAGAGGAATGTATGAGGTGGCAGGGAGCCACGGTGCTGCTCTTCCCTTAACAAGTTAAGAACAATTTGTTGGTCGAACTTTCCTTATACCCCTTTTTTTAATTTATGATACATCTCTCCATGCCTAAACGATTTTTGTTCATGAATGAGGTTGTTGTTGTAGTTTTCCCTTTGGTGGTCTGACGCTCACAACCACTGCCCCTTTTCAATCAACTAACCGATACCAAAGTAATTATATTTTTTTCCGTAAGTTTCATATTTAGATTGTATACATTACTTAATGGTTTTCCTTAGGCATCGTTATCACCTAAAATCCTCATATGTGATATTGCAGGTATTATTCCCTCAAAGTGTCTATATGTTAGAATGTCAAGCCAAAATCCAACCAATACAAAACTAAAAAAGTGAACAAAATCCAACCTATACAAAATAAAAAAAAAGTGAACTAAAAATCCAAAATTATAATTATTAAATTAAATTTATTTAAAACTATTTAATTTTTTTGTAAAACATTTATTTTGATATTATTTAAAAATAATAATATAAACATAATTAAAATACAAATTTACGTTCCAAATAATGAAAAAGTAAAATACACACACAAAAATCTTATATTAATATATATTTCAAAATAATGGAAATAAAACAGGCCGAAAAGATCCTATTATTAATACATATATGAAAAAAAAACAGATTCCAAAAATAATTGATGCAAAAGGATCCATTTATTCTTTTGATATTATTCAATTTCAATTTCTGTTAAGTAAACACACAAAAATTCATGTCCAAAACATTCACTGTCCTCACGTTCACAACCTTCCATGCTTTGTAGCGTACCTGTCCCATTAGCTTTCCCGACGTAGAGCCACATAATGTATATCTAATTCAATGTTATATCTTGTGAATAAAATATTATCTCGTACATACGTATATTTTTGTGGGTCAGGCATGTTGTTGTGATGATAAGTATGAACATGGGCATTTTAGAATGGAATGAAATCATCCATGCAACCTTATATGCCTTTACTCAACACAAATAAAAAAGGTTATGCACCAAAACAATGAAAATGTTATTATCCTCTATGCCCACTTACAAATAAATTGATAAAGATTGTCGTATGACCGTGTTAGGATTGATACAAGGTATCCTTACATTAAGAGTAGCATCAGTGTAGCTATAACGTTTAATGTATTAGGGACGAGTTTTGAGGTTTTAGTTGTAATATATAAAAAATAATTTCGAAGTTAAAAAATGCTTTTAGAAATTATGGTTATTTAAACAGTCCTAAATAATTGGAAAAGGTTTAAAGGAGAATATTTAGCATATATATATGGACTTCATGGTTGGGTTTGATGTATTATAGATACGTTATAATGATTTTCCCATGATTTCATAAAGAATTTTAATGAATTTTAATGTTTTATGATACATAAAATATTATTATAGATCATTCTTTATGCAAATGGATATAGATAACTATACAAAATTTATATATAAAAACTATTTTTCCATGAGTTTGATATAAATACCAATATAAGGTGTTGGGTGTAAAAGAATTAACCCTGCTCTGGGGAGGAACATTGTTGATTTAGAGCATAAAACAACCATCTAAATATTAGAAATGAATATTTATCCTATGATAGTAATATGGTGACACTATGGAATTTCATGTACAAGAAGGATGCATCTAACCTTCTTGACTATATTTTGAGAATGAAAGAAAATATTGTAGGGTTATAAGGATGTGTTTGAAGCACATGGATAGAGGATATGGTCTTAAGCCACCACACACTTGTTATGATGGGATCCTTTATCACATAACCTAAACCATGCCCTGTGAATGAAAAAAATAGCATGATACATAACATATCTTTTTAGGGTTCATAGGCCATGCAAAAGGTCCCAAACTACTACATGTGCCCCATAAAAATAATCTTAATTAGTAAGTTATAGTAGGGATTTCATTACTCTTATGCATTGCGAATGGGCCATGTGGCCCTTTTTGTTGGATGAGAAGGAAAACTATTGTGTTGGTTGTAAAATATGCTTCTAGGGTGCATAGATCATGTAAAGGATAATATATTTCCATGCAAATATTCTATAGAGAATATTCGGAGCACAATTTAATATATGTACCATTATGAGCTTTCTTGATGTGTTAGATAAGACTCAATGCCTTAGCAATGGTTGGGGAAGAACATCAACATACTATATTCTAAAATATGATTTTAGGGATTATATTCCATGTACATGGTCCCAACTACTACTTATGTCGTATGAAAGATATCTTTGGGTCATGAGTCTAATATGCATAATATTACAATATTTTCAAATACGTATGATACAATTTAGGGAAAGACGGTGGTTTATGAATGAAAATGAATCCAATAGGGTCTATAAGATAATTTTAGGGCTCATGGGTCATGTTCCAAGTCTCAATCCATCATATAGGTCAAATGTAGGGAATCCTTACGCCATAATCGTAATATGACTATTTTTTAAAGTTTTTATGCCTTTTGTATTAGGGCATTCACAATGGTAAAAAAACAAATAAACAGAAAAAAAAAAAAAAAAAAAAACAAAAACAAAAAAAACTCAGGACTAAAGAGTGTTTTGGGGGATCATAGGCCATGCATGAAGGCTTAAACCACTACAAAAAACTAGTACAAGGAAATTTATCCACCACAAAATTCTTGTACAAGAAATATTTGATGCATGAATGTAACAATAGTGTAATGCCAGTGCACGACATGCAGGTCTTATGGCTCTATGAATGGTACAAAGAGGAATAAAAGTATCTTAGAGCATAAAATATAATTGCTTTTAGCTCACAGAGCATGCAAAGGGTCTCTAAACACCACAAAAAACTTTTGTATGAAATCTTTGACCCAACAATATAAGATTGTTACAATCGTAAGGTTTTTAACTAAATGGATATGTTTCAAGGACCTTGGTATCATTCAACATAAAACACTAGCCTCTAATTAAGAGGAAACAATATGATTTTAAGTAGCATTCAGATCCACCTAGTAAAATTTGCTTGTAGCATACAGATTCACCAGTCATTTAGATCCACCTATCATTTAGATCCTTCTTGTAGGAAACAACACACATTGTTTAGATCCACTGGATAATTTTTTTTTGTAGCTTTGACAATCTCCATCATTATCATTCTTATTATATTTCCATTAGAACCCCAATCCATTAAGATCATGTGCCCAACACAAATCTATCTAGCCACTGTGAGCAAACCAATTGATATCAATTGAAAAACAAGTATAGACATATAATGTATTAATTCCAATTTTGCAATATACAAGTAATGTAACACACATTCACAAAATCATAAACCAAAATATATATAACTATTACTATTCATTATAACCAATTCAATATCGTATACTTAACACATTAGATGAATTTACATAGTGTATTAGGTTATGATGTTGAAATTTAAACTTGCCTCGGGTAAGATTTACACATATGTGTGTAGTAATTTGATTGCTTATATCAGAGATGTGATTCAAAACTTAAATATTAATGTTCTAAGGTAAAGATAGTTCTAGAGTTTTCTATAGGTAATTGGTGTGCTGAGCTATGACCATATGGCACTCCATCTTCTATTGAAATTTGGGGCCATAATCCTACAATTTTCGTTCTTCAAGTGTGGTTCTAGGGTAACTACCCCACAGCCACTAGTGAAACCCTAGTTCATTCGCAACCCTTCCTTATGGGGAGTATGTCTACTATACTTCACCAAACCCTTGTCTAGTTTTGCAATAGATTTTTGGTTATCTTGCCAAGGTTCTAGGCAATATATTTTTACGCGAAGAGATTACACTTTATTAGTCGTGTTTTCTGAAGCATGTTCAAAATTACAAATCCTAAGGCTTCTTACAGGATGAAACGATTAACCCTATTGCAGGAAAGGTTTCGCTTGTTCTAGTTAGCTCCAACAACGACCATCAAAAAGTAAGTATTGACCATAAATTTCCTTACGAAATGGTTATTAATTATCTCTCCCTCGCGTTGATTACCTGTCATACTATTCACTCAAATAGGAAATTAGATTTCTAGGTGAGAGCAAAAGAAGTAAAATTCTCGTTTATCCCTATCTAATCGAGAAGCCGCTTTATTTTTCCTCCTCCTCTTGTAGTAGTGTTACCTTTTTCTTTTTTTTTGCAGGTGAGGGTTTTTCCACAGAGAAGACCCATGGGTTTGCAGTAATTACTCTCGGGATTTCAACTCTAAACTGACTCACAATATTTCCTGGCTCAACCTTTATTTGCAGGTGTCCATTCTTGACACTCATTTTACTGTCTTTCATTCATTAAGAAATTTGCTGCTCCTCAGTTGGCTCGAACCCCTTGAGGGATTACAGGGTTTTAGTATTACTATACCTAGGGTTTTCGAAGGAGCTCTCTAGATTATTATTTGTAATTTTCCAAGTTTTTGGGAATGAAAAAATTGTACAATCAATATTAATCATGTTGTCACACTTATAAATCTTCCATAAAGGAGGAATTTCATGCGAACTACAATTATAGTTGTGTGATACTATAGAGTAATGGTTATAATGAGTAATAAACCCATTAGGGTAACAAAATGTATACCTTTTAATGAGTAGTAATTAAATTTTTATATTATTTCTTAGGGCTTTAGCTCTTATAGTTTCTATGTGCTACGAGTTATTTCGAGTGTCTTTATATATGTGTTTGTAAACAAAATAAAGACAGGTGAGATCCCTATTGTTTAGGTTCCTTATTGAAATTATATTACTTACACCCTTTGGATATTTTTGTTAAAAGATAATCTTACACTATTAAATATTCTATTCTAGACCTAGGATTGTTCATTAGAGTACTAGGTCTCTAGTTGGGCCTTCTACCTAACCTGGGTTCATTTATTTTTGTTATCTTAAATTGTTATCAATATTTCCATTCAATAATTATGTTCACATTTCAGCATGCTCTATGTTTGATGAAGAACTTGTTCCCTGTGTTTACATTTAAACTTGGTATCTATGTGGTGGTTATTAAGAGTAGTCTCTTAAAAATGTTGTTTGATCATGATTTATGTACATATATTGCACCTATACTAGGAGAGTAGGTGGGATCTAAACTCCCTCCTAGGACTTACTGACTCCAAACTAATCAACACTTAGAGTATTTCCAACAGGAGGTCAGACTGTTCCCTGACAACTCCAAATTGCAATAGGGAAACGACTAGCTCCACCAAGACTACAGTAGTATTATTGTATTTTTTTCTGGAAATAATGAAAATAATTGTTGTTAATAGTTTGACAATTTTCTTGGTTTCGCATTCAGTTCACTCTCCTATATATATATATATATATATATATATATATATATATATATGGATCCCAATCCTATACTTTTCTCATAAGACAATTTCTTAAGCTTCCTTAGATCACAATTGATTTCTTCTTAAAATTAAAATAGAGAATCAAAATCCACAACTTATATTTAAATAAAATTGCTTCCATTATATTTATAGTTTCCATTCCTATCTCTATTCTCTAAAATACATGTCCCATAAAAATTCAAAGAAATATTACCAGTCTAAAATTTGCGTGTACTTATCTGCATAAGTTCAAGCAACTATGGAATATAATTGGGAAGAAGAATCCTCCACCGAACCACTGAGATTGGAAGTTAGTTCCAAATCTCCCCCCATCCTCTTCAACTTCCAAATTATTTAAGAGATAGGAATATGTTCGTAGACATCAAGACCCCTAGTCCAACCAATAAATTAAAAAGTTTAGGGTTTCCACTCACTCTCAGTCTGGCTCAATAACACCCTTCAACATCATCCTGCTTCAACTTTACAACATCATGCTGAAGGTTCTCAATTTCTTCTCTCCTTTTAGTTACCTCAAGCCTATCCTCTCTCTCTCTCTCTCTCTCTCTCTCTCTCTCTCTCTCTAGCCTTCCTTGGATTTCTTATCCCATTAAGATGTTTTATCTCTAGGGAAGGAGGAAGTAATTGTCTAGACTCTCTAGAAATTGAATATTTTTGTCTAACATATTTTCCTATAATTACATGACTTGTCACAATTTTTTTTTAAAGAAATAAAGTAAACTTTTAAACATCTAATGTTTATTTGCTATATTTTCACCTAGTCTAGAATTTACCAATTCTTGCACCATAAGAATAAATAATAAATATTTACAAGATATGGGGGTGTTACATCACCCCCTCTTATGTAAAACAATGTTCTTGGTGTTCATTCTTTCCCTTGGAACAAGTAAAGGTATTCTTCCCACATAAATATTCCATCCACCCAGGTGACGTCTTCTAGGCTACAATGCGTTGTTTGTCCCTTATCCTAGGTGATAGTTCACCTTTGTAAGATTGTTTCTCTTCAGCTGAGAATGCATAGATGCTCTACCAAGAATTCTCTATCCAATTTGACCTATTCCATGACATACAATTTTCATTTGTTTACACTAATCCTTAAACAAAGCATTAAGAAATATCAAACTTTTAATGTTAGATCTTTACCTGCACATCCTACCAGTTAATAACATCTCTAAAACCATATACATATTTATTTAATAAAGAAACATGCAACACATTATGGACTTGCATATGGCTAGGTAGTGTAAGCTGGTATGCTACAAGTCCAACTCTTTCCAAAATTTGAAGGGGACCATAATATTAGGGAGATAGTTTTTCACAACCACCCCATCTCAAATTGATTTTATTGAGTTGAAATCGCACATATACATGGCCTCCTATTTGAAATTATCTATAAGGCCTTTTCTTATATGTGTAAGCATTTTGCTTATCTTGGGAAGATTTTAAGTTTTGTCAAACTTTCCTCATAGTCGTTCCAATTTTCGGTAGCATATCAGGTCCCTATCAAATTATATTCAAGGCTACTCCAAATAGTAGGTGTTCTGCACATCCTTCTATATAATACTTCAAAAGGACTCATCTTCAATGATTCATGATATTCGTTGTTATACGTGAATTTCACTATGTGAATATATGCTTCCTATTTGGTTGGTTGTTGTATCACATACATTCTTAACATTTCCTCAAGTACCTAGTTTACTCACTTAGTCTGGCTTTCTATATATGGGTGATATGTCATATTGAGCTAAACCTAGGTGTCTAATCCAATAAAGAGAGTCTTGTAAAATGCCAATGTGAAATTCGCATCCCTATCATAAATTACCACCTTTGGCGTATTGTGCAACTATACAACCTATTTCATAAGTACATCTGCAATTTGAACAATTATATATGTGGATTGAACAGTGATGAAATGGGCTCATTTACTTTATTTATCTACTACAACCATGATTGAATCATTGTGTTTTGGGATCTAGGTAAACCTGTTATAAAATCCAATGTAATAGTTTCCCATTTCCACTCTAGAATGGGTAGTGGGTTGAGTAGACTAGCCAGATGTTAATGTTCAACTTTCACTTTCTAACACTCCAAATGTTTGGCTAAATATTCAGTGATGTCCCTCCTCATTCAAGGCCAAAAATAGTTTGTCTTCCTTGCAGAAAATTATATCTGATATTTGGGATGGACAACATAAGGACTTATATGAAACTCATCCAAAAATAATTTCCTAATAGTCATTTGATTAGGAATGTATATCCTTTCACTAAAATTCAATAAATTATCTTCATTTATGGCATATTCAGATTGATTTTTAGAATTGTTTGCTTGTTTAGTTTGTTTCCATGAAAAAGTATATTCTAGATCTTTTACAACAACTTCCTTAATATGATTTGGAAAATTAAATTCCACTTGACTATAGGAAATTTCGTATATATAATGTAGTTTTCCACTTAATGCATCGGTCACCTATTTCTCTTTCCCTTTTAAATGTTTAATATGAAAGTCAAATTGACTTAGAAAAGTTTCCCATCTTGTTTTTCATGTGTTCATGCTGGGTTGCTTAAAGAAGCTAGTTAGGCTACTATGGTCAATCATCAACAAATAATGCCTCCATACCTTCAAGGCATGTACCACTGCAATTAAATCTAGGTCATATGTAGAGTATCTATGTTCATGTTCTTTTAATTTTCAAGATTCATAAGTGATTACCTTACCCTCTAGCATCAATACTCCTCCCACTCCTTCTTGCCATGCATATTTATAGACAATGAATTCCTTCTCTAGATCTGCAATATTTAACATCGGGTTTATGGTCAATAAATGTTTTAATTATTCAAAGCTTTACTGCTAGTCTGGTATTAATTTGAAACATTTTCCTTTTTTTGCAAGGAAGTTATAGGATAAGAAATTCTAGAAAATACCTCAATAGAAGGACAATAATATCCCAATGCACTTATAGAATATTGAATGTCAACAACATTATTAGGAGCATGCCACTCCATAATAGTTTTGATTTTCTCAGTGACCACAACTATTATTTCTATTGAAATTATAGGTCCCAAATATTGTATTTAATCCTTGTAGAAATCACACTTACTATACTTAGCATATAATTGATGTTCCCGCAGGGTTTGTAGTACTATGTGCAAATGTTTCTTGTGTTCTTCATAATTTCCTCGATAAATGAGTATGTTGTTAATAAACATTACAAAAAATTTATTAAGGTAAGGATGGAAAATGATGTTCATGAGCCTCATGAATGTTGTTGGGGCATTGGTAAGCCAGAAGGGAAAAACGACAAACTCGTAATGACCATAACGAGTTCTAAAGGTTGTTTTATAAATATATTCTTCCTTTATTCTTATCTAATGATAACTTGACCACATGTTAATATTATAAAATACTATACCCTCCTTTACTTGATCAAATAAATTATCGATTCCTAGCAGTGGATATTTGTTCTTAATAATCAACTTATTAAGTTTCTTATAATCAATTAAAAGTTGCATATCTCCATCCTTCTTCTAAATAAACAACACAGTGTCTCCCCAAGGTGATAAAATTGGGTGAATATGTCCATTATAAAGTATTTCCTATAACTACATATTTAACTTGGTTGATTCAGGTACTCTCATTCAATAAGGGGCTTTTGACACAAGCGTAGTGCCTGAAATTAATTCTATAATGAAATCAATGTCTCATTGGGGAGGTAGCTCTAGGATTTCCTCCGGAAACATGTTAACAAAATTTTGAATAACTAGCATATATTCTAAGGTGGTTGTCTTATCTTTGGAATTTCTATAGCCTAGTTGAACAACATACATATGGCATCCTTTCCTAATACAATTTCCTAGCTGGGAAGGTGCTTGGTTAATTCAGGTACACTCATTCGATAAGGGGATTCTAACACAAGCATAGCTCTTGAAATTAATTCTATAATAAAATCAATATGTCGTTGGGGAGGTAGCCCCAGGATTTCCTCCAAAAACATGTTAAGAAAATTTTGAATAACTGGGATATTTTCTAAGGTGGTTATCTTATCTTTGGAACTCTTATAGCCAAGTTGAACAACATAGATATGGCATCCTTTCCTAATACATTTTCCTAGATGGGAAGTTTTGATTGGTCACAAATTTGTGGGTCTCTTCACCCCTTGGGTTTCTTGTTTGACACCCTCTTTAGTGAGGTGACTAATGGTTTTTTCCTTACACTTCACCAAGCACCAATTCCCTTATAACTAGTCCATACCAACCAAAATATCATAAGACCTAGGGGAAACACATTTAAATTTATGTGAATTTGCTGGCATGATATATCAATAGGACATTTTTCTACTTTTGATAACACTCCTCTTTGCTCCAATGGCTATTCGTACCAACTAGGGATTTTTAAGTTTATGGGTCTGTAAATGACATATTTGTGTTATCCTAGGACCAATATAGCTTAATATTGCTCCTTGATCTATCGAAATAGATACAACATGGTTAAATAACTTACCTTCAAACTCTATCATAGTAGGTTGGTATTCCACTTGATGGTCCTCCAAGGAATTGTTAATTTTGGGTATACTTCTAGCACCTCACCAACTGTAGAAGCCTCTTGAATATTCACATTTTGCTCCACTCTGGTGTGGTGGGGACAATTTTTGTAATGGTGAGGCTTGCAGCAACCCCAACAATATAATAAATGTCTTTGTGACTCACCGGTCTCTGGTTTACTAGTCACTTCTACTATCTTCGGTTCATTTTGCAATATGAACTTTTGCTAATTCTTCCCATGGGGTCTGTTTTGCTAGTTCTTATTTGGATTCCTCGTGTTGGAAGTTTTCATATTCTTAGTACTCTAGAATCCTTTCTATCCTTTCTTACTTAACCAATTCTCATTTCCTTCCCCCTTTTCCTCATATGTTGATACAAGATATGTGCATTCTAAAAGGATATGTGCATTGTGAAAGGCCTCACCCATAGTCTTAGGATTATCGAATTCCAAACATTCCTTCATAAATGCTAGTAGGTTTCTCACAAAGCATCGCACCTTCGCCTTTTATTCATGTATGTAAGGAAAATATATTTATAGGGATGCAAATTTAGTTATCAATTCATCCATAGAAAGTTCCCTAAGTCGAAGGTCTTGGAATTCCTTTCCCTTATCATCATAGAATCACTTAGTCAAATATTTTTCCTTGAAATACTTCTAGAAATATCCTCATGTCACCCCTTGGTCATCAATTACCTCTTCCCACCATAGGGTGGCTTTCCCCTAAAGTTGATAGATTACTAATCTTGCCTTCAAATTGTCATGATACTTGTAAATATGAAAATATTTATTCACATTAATTATCCAAGCTTCAAACACATCTGCCAATTCGTTGTCAAATGTTGGGGGTTTAATTTTCTTAAATTCCCCTTGCAATTGAATTTTCTATTTGTTGTTCTTTCTATGGTCTAAAGCATTATGAGAGTCTTCCACATTTTCACCTTTATCCCCTTCTTCTCTTTAAGTATGGCTTCCTATAGGAATATTTTCGCCTCTCTACCTTTTCTATTCATCTGTGTCTTCATTTCCATGGCTTGGTATTGAATTCCTATTGGGATGGGGTCCCGAGGGGTAGAATTGAGTTAACTTAGTCATTTTTGTGATGAATTTTTTAAATGATGTAAAGTCTATGCGAAATGTGGACGTGTAGCGCACAAATCGATAGGAGTCAAAGGGGTATTTACCCTTTTCTTTGGTCAGCTTTGAAGACTCACGCATGAGCCAGGGGCCATGGTATTGTATTAGGAAAGCTATAAATAGTCGAGACTTGGAAAATAATTTGGATAGAGAAGTGGGTACATTGAAGAGTTTTGTTGTCTTGGGAAAGTAGTAAGCGAGGTAGGCTCTGGCTCCTACGCTTAGATAGAGAAGGGAAGGCTCCTACAGTTGAGTGTGTAGGAGGCCTGGGTAGAATCTGCAGCTAAGTGTGGAGACCCCTACAACTGTGTGTGCAGGGTAGAGAGTTTGTAATATGTGAATGAAAGATCAATAAAGACCATTTTTGGTGAATTACTGTGCATTTTTGTTGAATCTATTTATGTTATATTTTATCAATTAAATGATATTTTTTATGAAATAATGTATAAATAGTGCGCAAATGCACTGGATCTATCTTAATAGTGAATTTTATGAATAATTGTCTAGTTCCATGAAGTTAGAAGCTAGTTCTCTTATGTTTTCTACCGAATTAAGTAGAGCTATGCAAACTTCGATCTAGGGTTTCTTGATGATCTGGAAAAGTAGGTAAGTCACCTTTTCAAGGTCCGCAATTCCTAATCACAGACCTTCGCGAAGGTTTGAATGCTAGTTAAACTAGTTACAGTAAAAGAGCTCTAGAATTCTATCGATCTTCACAAAAGTATATCTAAGGCACTCGAAGACCTCACACTAGTCTATGGATGCAGAAACATGGTTCTTTCATCCCCCTATACTGCTTCGGGTGAGATTGTAGCTTGCGCTACGTAGGTTGCTTCCAAAAGGGCTAGGAGGGTAGGGTTTTTTTGGTTGGCACAATCAAATCTAAACCTGGGTGCAAACCGCCTAAGCCAAAATATGGTTATGTTGCCAAGGCCAAGATCTGCTTAAAGAGATGTGTGATGTCACATCATTGGAATCCGACTAAGAAAGAGATCAAAAAGTGGTTAGATCAGAAGATTCACTAGTTTGCAGCCCAAGAAAATAGGAATCCATGAATTCGTGCATGTCAAAGGATGATTGGTTAAAGAGGTATATGTATACATACGTACACGAAAATTTCTATTTCTCTTTCCCAATTGAATTATATGATTAGTTAGCTAAATTGAGAGACAGTCAAGAAAGGTCAAAACTTGATAACCTTATAGTGTAGACTCCATAATCGGTGTGACGACTAGAGGCATATGAAAACAACATCGCGTAGGTTGTAGATCATTAGCTTGATCAAATTCTCGGAGGATTCATTATTGAATTTGCAGTTGATACCTCAGTTAACTATAGTGAGGTAGAGCGAAGATTCTTCAAAGGACCATGAGGTAAGTATTTACAGTCATTAAATACTTGGATTAAAATGCCATTATGTGAAAAGCAGGTAATGCCATTACCTTAATATTCAGAGCTATGAGAAGTGGTAGTATCTTTAGAAACCACGGATTAGGTCCGGAGTATAGTGAAGCGAACAAAGTTCCTTCTATAAATTAATTACTCCAAAAGACTTCGAATATCAAGATATCCATTAAGGATATAGATATTATATACGAATATGAATGATAATGATTTACAAATGAGAATGACAGGCTTGCTTATATATCAGGCAAGTGTCTCTTCATGAAGAGTCATGTCCTATTAGAGATGCCTCTTCAACCTAATTACTAGTTTAACTAATTATTATTTATGATTATTATCGTTTACAATTATTTTACATTATTTATATATATTTTATTTGTTACATTACCTCATTCCTTAAAAATATTTTTCCTCAAAGCTTGTTGATGAAAAGACTTGATCCCTTTTTCGGCATCGAAAGTCTTTCTCTCTTAGAATGGTCATCCTTGTTGATACAAGTTGATATGATCTTCTTAGTGACAAACAAATTTTTCGCACTGAGAAGGGATCAGACCATCTGAGATTAATTTTGTATATAGTATTCTAATCACTGGAATTTTGTAATGACTTGTCAGCATAAGACGGGATTGATGTTTGGTCATTATTCTCTAGAACATTAGTTTGTTGTCTTTGGTTTGAATGGTCTTGCTAGGTAGCTTGGTTTATTTGTCTACTCTCGTGATTCAAATGTCAATATGGAGTTTTTAGATTTTCTTCTAGTGAAGATGTTTTTCGATTGGTTACGGAACATTCACTTGGGATGTCCATTGTCTGAGCTGCAACACATAAGTGTGTCGTTTCTTCAACTAACTTGTCTTCTTGAGTTGTCATATTCACTGGATAAGTATTTGTTCCCTTATTTTCAACTTGGACTGTTACAAATGGGGATTTCAATGCTTCTTCTTGAGTGAATTGTTCCAAATTATCTTTTAATGCTTTCTTATCATCCTTAAGCTTCTTAATTTGAGTGAGTAGACTTTGATTATGGTTTTTCAGTCGTAAAAGTTCTTTGATTTCTGATTTATCAACCTTATTTTCAGTGTTTTGATTTTTAAGATTTTCATCTTTTAGATATTTTATTTGTTCTAAGAAATTTTTATTAAGGTTCTTTAAATGTAGGGTTTCCTCTTCTTGTTCTGATAATTGCTTCTTGAGCTCTTTCTTTGTGCCCTCAGTCTTCTTCACTTGCGCCGGTAATTTTTTGATATGGTCCTTGAGACGAGAAATTTCGTTGTCCTTTTCCATTATTTCTTTGTAATGCATATCCACAAGATCTTTATGTTTGTGTTCTAACACATTATTGTTTTGTTGACGTTTAGCTATTTTGTCATTCTCTTGATCTTTTAGATGCACTTTCTTGGTACACTTGATAACAACATTATGTGGAAGTGATGATGGATGTAGAGAATGGAAGAAGGATTCCATTCTCTTTCTCTCCCCACCCTGTCGCTTAATTATTGTCATTAAGTATTCTATATTTCTTGTGATTGATTGTTTTTGTTCATTACTCAAAGATTCCATATTTTTTTATTTTTCTTCACTTCTTTTAACTTTGTATGAATTTTATTTTATTTTATTTTATTTTTCTTCAGCTTATTTTATCTCCGTTTTTTATATATATTTCAAATATTCTTCCTTAATGTGGATTGTTAAAAACTTGAATACCCTTTTATTAAAAAAAGATATTCCATTATATTAATTATGACCCATTTTTAAAATAAATTTATTATCTTATAATAATAGTAGTTTCACTTCTTCTTTTCTTTTATAATAAATTCGTCCATTTTTTTTATTTGCTTAATTACTTTTTTGATCAATTCTTAATGTCACCCCACTTAATAAATATAAAGGTCATGTCTTTTCATATGACACAGTCACGATGTTGAAATACCATGGGTTATTACCATGGGTTGTTTTTAAAACCTCCGTTAAAATGTTCCGCACGTAAAAAGTAAAATGTATTCCTTTTTTCTTATTTTTTTTTTTTATTTTTTAAAATACCATGGTTAATTACGATGGGTTGTTTCTAAAACCACGAGCTTCTCCATGTAAAATGTTTAAATATACTTGGAAAGGTTCCCTCTTATCTCTATTATGAACTTATTTTATTTTATTTTTTCTGAATTTGATTTTTCTATATTTTTTTTAATCTTTTTTTTTATATGACTTTTTTTTTTTAAAATAATCTTTATTTATATAATATATAATATAGTCAAAGGTGTAGTAGGAGATGAAGAAACCTCAATATTTAGCGAAACGCTTGAACTGCAACAACAATAAATTTTACAAAGAGTCGATAGCCAAAGACTTGGATCAGAGAATGAGCTTTGTGCACCGGTTAAACAACCTAGAGGACCTAACTACTATGATACCAAACGAAGCGAACAAAGTTCCTTCTATAAATTAATTACTCCAAAAGACTTGGAATATCAAGATATCAATTAAGGATATAAATATTATATTAAATATGAATAAAAATATGAATGGTATTGATTTATAAATGAGAACGAAAGGCTTGCTTATATATCAAGGAAGTGTCTCTTCATGAAGTGTCATGTCCTATTAGACATGCCTCTTCAATCTAATTACTAGCTTAGCTAATTATTATTTATGATTATTATTGTTTACAATTATTTTACATTATTTATATATATTTTATTCATTACATATAGTCCATTAATTAAACCTCCTTCAATGAATGACGAAGGGGCAGAGTTGACTACACCATGAAGTGTTGTTCAGTTAATCACTCACGACATTTTGAGGATATCTCATCCATCCACTCCAACGACACCTCCACCTCCACTGCATACACATTCTCTTACACCTCTGCCTCCACCTCCACCATTCATCATGGCAAACGCAATGAAGATGCGATCTTCAAGCACATAGGAAGTGAAGATCCAAATAAATTTTGGTTTCTTGTGAACACTGTATGGAAAATGCAGAAAATCACCAATGATAATATAAATAAGGCACATTTGGTTACCACCTTGAAGGATCGCACGCTATCCTGGTACATTAAGTATTGCGCTAATAATCCTCAGTCCTCATTAGCAGAGACTTGGACATCTTTGGACAAAGAATTTAGTAAGCTTGAATCTGAGGCACGGTCGATAATTGAATTTAAGGAGATCCTAATGAGAGTCGAGCAGACACTTTGGGATTTTGATCAGAGGTTGAAGTGCCAGATTAGAGAGGATAACATGAAAATATCAGATATCCAACATCGGGACTCGTTTATCGCATCACTTTTGCCACATTTAAGAATTTCTCTATCACAACAAAAGATATCATTATAGGCAGAAGCCTTGGAGATCGCGATGAGGCTACATGCATCACCTATTCAGAATACAAACCTAGGGGTATAACATATTCACTCACAGTTAGCGATTTTGCACCTAGAATTACAGAGTTTAAAGAAAGAAAGGGAGACTAAGATAGAAGTACGCGGAGAGGTTTGGTGCCTGAAGTGTAAGGGCCACAGGCACGATAAATATCATTGTCTAGTTTATGTGAATTATCTTATAGGCACGGGATAGCCCCCCAGAAGTCAGAAGCCCCAATCAGGTCAAGCACGGGAGCTGTGCCATGGTGTGCCATTTGTCAAGTCACTAGGCAACATGCGATGAATAATTGCCACTTACTTCAGAAGTTCGTTTAGACACTCCAGTAGTTGTTTTGCAAGTTTTGTAAGTTTGTGGGCTATGATGAATGCAATTGTAGAAGTTATGAGTTGATGATGGAAATAACCCCTACTTACCATATGTAGAGAAACTCGACCTCCAAATCAAGGTGCATGAGGAGCGAGTGGGGGTTTTGAAGGCTGAGGATGAGGACAAGCAGGAGGAGCTAGTAGAGGTCAAGGTCACATTATCTGCTACAAGGGCAGACAGCCGTGTCACTTCGCATGAGATTTCCAAAATCCTACACACCTTCATTTCAATACTATAGACAATTTGATCATGCAATAGAATAATGTCCAGCGCTAATAGCTAAAATGAAAAAGAAGAAAACACAGCCTTATCAGCCTACACAAATTTACAAATGACGAGGGCTAATCCTCATAAGGAGGATCAAAGCATTAATATTGTACTAAGAAGTGGTATGACGAGTGGTGGAGATAAAGGTAAGCAACATGAAGAAGATGGATGGGTCTGGAAATCTCCTGAGAAGTAAGCCGCCTTTGACCTTAATCACACTAGGGAAACATTCATGGAGGCAAAGAAGAGCTTCGTTGAGGCCTCCACCTTAGGATTCGAGGAAAAGACACCATAAACTATTATGACACAAGACGTTGACTCTTACGTATTCACTACATTTTTGGAGGCCTACATGAAGTTAATGCGTGATAGAAACGTTGTGGAATGATTGCAGGACTTAATAGAGAAGTGTGCCAATAAGGAAAAGACTCATTCAGAGCAGCGCATTGTTAAAAAGATCAGTAAGCATAAGAACGAACAAGACGTGAGATGCAACTAACAATGAAGATAGGTGATTATGACATGGATCAAGTCATTTTGGATCTGGGGTCCAATGCAAATGTTCTACCGAAATAGACATAGGAAAGAATGGGGAGACAGATGCTGCAGTGGTCTCCAATTCAGCTCAGGATGGCGAATCAACAGAAAATCATCCCCATGAGATGATTATATGGAGTAACGGTTGATATTGAAGGTGTGCATGCATTAGCAGACTTTGAAGTTATAGTAATTGTCGATGACAGTAATCCCCACCCCGCTCTTCTAGGAATTGACTGATCTATTAACATGAACGGGGTAATTAATTTTAAGAATAGGACAATGTTGTTTGAAAGGAAGTTGCTAAGGGTTATAGTGTCACTCGATCCTACGGAAGGGGTGCACTATACTGAACTAGTTCATGATTATGTAGAAAGTGACGATGAGGTGGATCAAATCTACAAGATAACAACACGAAATTAGGATTGGATGAATCCGACAGCAGATGGATGGATTGCATGGGATCAGGAGACTTCTTTCTCTTTTGACTCAAATGAAAAATTAGAACATTGGAAAAACCACTTACCTAAAGTATCTACATTGCGATGCAATAGGATGACAAACTCATTGTGCTGCTTTTTGTCGGAGGTAAGAAAGCTACCTTGTATGATGTTTTGACTGATGTAGATATGTTTTTAGATGAACTTGAGCATGATGCCCCTGAAGACCACTATTTTCAAGAATTTGATTTGGTGTTGCACGCTACGCTCGCACGATGGTGGGCTACACATAAGGATAGTTTTGTTGGATGGAGAGATTATAGGAGAATGATGAAATTATGATTTGGGCATGCTAATACAAGAATGACAGAGAAGTATAATGGGAAGGATGATCCGTGTGACCACTTGGAAAAGTGGACTAAGCCGTGGGGGATGGAATCATAGCCAGAGTCGGTACATATATTTTGTCATACCTTGGATACAATTCTAATGAAATGATACATCAAAATAGATCTATGCCACGACACTACACAATGGGATGTATTGAAGGAAGGTTTCTTATTGACCTTCAACTTTGAGGATGGGTTTGAAAGTATCGATGAAGCGCTTCAAGAAATTAAAGCAGTTATCTTCTAGACACTGAATGAACCTATGGAATGGACCCAACTAGACTAGAGCACCCAGCTACGCCATGCATTAGAATGCTATAATGTGATCGCTGAAGAGGAGGATAAGGACCCAAGGAATATTGATATTATAGAGACAAAAAGGCATCGCGAAGTAGAAGGAGTGCATGTAGAGAACCCAAACATCATTGCACCTTTGAAGACTAGGAAGCTAAACATTGACACTGAATATGAACTAATGTTTGCAAAGAATGGATACTATTGGGAGGACACTACAGTACACAAAGTTGCTGAATTACTTCACAAATGCCAGAATCTCATCCCCAATAAGTTTTCATATTTAAAGGGCATACTTGGTGATTTTGGCGTTACGAGGGTCCCATTGAAGCCAGACATGAAGCCTCTCAAATAAAGGCCTTATCACCTTAATCCAAAGTATAAGGAAAAGGTTCGCTAAGAGTTGGGCAACATGTTGGTTGCAGGCACTATCGAACATGTTGAAGAGTTCGATTAGGTGAGCCTAATGGTAGTCAAAGATAAGAAACAAAAGGGCGAAATAAGGATTTGTGTAGATCTACCAAAGTTTAATGACACATGTGTTCATGATCCATTTCCGATTTCATTTACAGATGAAGTGTTATATAATGTCGAAGGGCAGGAGGCCTATTCCTTTAGTAATGGATTTTCTGGTTATCATCAAATTAAGATTGCACCAAAGGATAGAAGCAAAACCACCTTTGCGATAGAGTGGGGGTGCATCCAGTACACTGCTATGCCATTTGGATTGAAGAACATGCCTGCAATATTCTCCCATGTAGTCATATCAGCGTTCAAAGAATTCATTCATAATTTTCTGGAAGTATACTTCAATGGCTAGACTGTGTTTGGCTTGGTGAAGCACCACGTAACAAGTATGCACCTTATGTTGGATACATGTCGAAGATACCAGATAGCGCTGAATTTGAAAAAAGGTATATTATGTGTTCGTTTTAGGATCTTGATGGGTCATGTTGTGTATAGGCAAGGATTGATTGTGGACTCAACAAAGACTATGGTGATTGTGAACTTGGAGGCCCCTAGGAACATCAAGCAGTTATGTGTGATGATGGGACACATGAGATACTATAGAAAATTCATTGAAGGTTATGCTCGAATTACTGTGTCCATGGAAAAAATACTAAATAAGGATGCAACATTCTATTGGGATGAAGAATTTCAGCATAACTTGGATGTGTTAAAGGAAAATATAATGGTTGCGCCAATGTTGGTATTTCCTGATTATAAAAGGGAATTTCATGTACATGTGGATGCTTCTTGAATTTCACTAGGTGCACTACTAATGTAGGCATGTGAAGGAGAACTAGACCATCCTATGGCCTTCACAAGTAGGAAGTTATCAAAAGCTGAGAAAAATTATTCAAGCCGGAGCCTGAGGGGTTGTTCATGGTCTATGCACTACAAAAATTTAGGCACTATCTGTTAGGTGAACATTTCAAGATGTATACAGATCATTTTGCCTTAAAGTACCTGGTCAACAAGCCAATGTTTGGGGGAAATATTTGTAGGTGGTTATTATTATTTCAAGAGTATGATTTTGAAGTGATTGTGAAGCGAGGAGGTTGAGTGCTCGACCTGACAATCAGTCAAGGATTGAAATAGGAAAAGAACCCTATAATTTGGATGAAGGGTTGCCAGATGCACCACTCTTTCTAGTATGTGTAGCTGATGACCATTTTGCTGATATTATACACTTCTTACCTACAGGGATGATGCGTGAAGGATATACAAATCAACAAAAGAAAGAATTAGTAGTTCGTGTAACCAATTTTTGGTCATTGCAGAATATTTGTATAAAATAGGGGTAGATGAAATCTTGCGAAGATATGTCCCAGATTTTGAGCATCATTGTATTCTTTTTGAAGCTCATGGGAGAGTTGTGAAAGGCCATTATGTGGGAAAATAAACCGTGCAAAAGATTTTTCATGCAGGATTATGGTGGCCAACATTGCACAAAGATTCCAAAGCATACTGTAAGGCATGTCGTGCATGTCAACTAACTGGTAGATTGTCATGAAGGGATGAAGTACCGTTTCATCCTCAGGTATATTTATAGGTGTTTGAGAAGTGAGTGATATATTTTATTGGACCAATTGAGCCACCTAGGAAGAAAATGGTTGCGCACTACATTATCACTCTGACGAAGTATTGAACCAAATGGGCAGAATCATAGCTACTAAAGGACTGTACAGGGGCTACGATAAAAAAATTATTGTTTGAGCATGTCTTAACATGGTTCAGATGCCCAAAGGTATTAGTGAGTGATATGGGAACACACTTTTTGAATGAAATGATTAGCACAATGATAGATGAATTCCAAGTCTACAATCATAAGAGCACACTATATCACCCATAGGCAAATACGACTGTTGAAGGTTTTAATAAAATATTGGAGAACACATTGACAAAGCTATGTAACACATAGGGGAATGACTGGGATGTGCCCGCACCTACAGTGTTATGGGCCTATAGGACAATTTGTAAGAAGATGACAGGACAAATTTTGTTCAGATTAGTCTATGGGGCTGAAGCGGTGATGCCTATGGAATACATTATACCCCGTCTATGCATAACAACTTTGACAGATAGGGTGGATCGCGCAGCTAATGGAGTTAGAGGAAGACTGGTTTTTGGTAGGATTCCACCAATAAGTACAAAAGGAACACAAAAAATATGGCATGATCGCCATATCAAGATTTTCACATTCAAGGTAAATGATCATGTGTTGTTATATGATAGTAAGTTCACTAATTTTTTGGGTAAATTCTAGATGCATTGGTTGGGACCATATATGGTCAAAGAAATTACATATGGTGGTGTAGTTAAGTGTGCGAAGTTGAATGGGTAGCCACTCTCAGGAAGAGTGAATGGGAGAAGGATGAAGTTGTATACGGGGGATCCTGTGCAATGACTATATGGTAGTAGGACAATCTCAGTTCTCCAGGAAATTGCAAGGGAGCGCAGGACTATAAACTACACTGCCTCATTTGGAGGACAAGGTAGTGACTATCTTGCGTGAAAATTGATGAGGGTGCACCAGTTGAAGCTACGCTCAGGATGTTGCACCATGGAGGAGGGTTTTCTTATGCTCTTAACCTGCAAGATGATACTAGAATACCAAATATGCAAAAAGATATACCCAGAACATAGAGCAATGAGAAATAACAACAAGTATTTTATTATTCAGAAAGCAATGTTCACTTGCCTCTTCAATGAGACAACCTCCAATAGGGCTGAGCTCAAGTACAAAATAAGACATGATGCTTCTCGATGGGAGCCTCTATTATTTATATAGGATTCATACATGTAATACCATGGGTCAATACCATGGTTGTTATTAATACCATGGCCCATTTGAAACTAATTGTGGTCCCTTCATTAAATGTGGATCAACCACTTACAATTATTAATATGGGCTTTATTGACTCTTTACTTAAATATAACTAGGACTCGATCCTATTAAATAAATAAGGCAGTTAGTGTTGGACCCTAACATGCCCTCCCCCATAAGAACAACCTTGTCCTTAAGGCTGAAGCTGCGGAAACTGCTGAAGGATAATGGTTGGTTTCCAAGTCGCATCTTCCGGAGAGGTGTCTTTCCACTTGATGAGGACTTCCTTGATTGTGCGGCCGTGCAGGTGCCATTCTCGTGTTTGAAGAACCTCTTCAAGTTGTAGCCAAATTGACCCTTCTTCATCCACTTCAGGTAGACTGGTTTGAACTCTGCAATGGTTCCCAATCACTTTATTGAGGCATGAGACATGGAATATTGGATGTATTTTTATAGTGGGTGGCAAAGCTAGCTTGTAGGAAACTTCTGCAATGCGCTGAAGTACTTGATACAGTCTGTATAATTTTAGAGATAATTTCTGACAACCCTTGTCTTTGAGTGATGTTTCCTTATATGGTTGCAGTCTCATAAATACCTGATCCTCTTCTTAAAATTGGTGTTCTGAATGATGTTGATTTTCCTGTTGCTTCATGCGGTTTTGGGCTTGATGAAGATTCTCTCTAAGGTGGGCCAGCATGGTTGTGCGGTTCTATAGAAGTTGATCCTCTACTTGTACCTTCGAGCATCCCTTGATATAAGAAGTAGGGGGAGGAAGGAGTTGACCATAAACTACTTCATATGGAGTCATTTTGGTGGTGGCATGATAGTTGGTGTTATACTACCATTCAGCTAGAGGTAACCATTGTACCCAGAGATTCGGCTAGGTCTCCAAACATTTGTTGACTGCTTCAGTTTGACCATCAATTTGTGGATGATAGGAAGTACTAAGTTGTAGTTGGGTACCTTGTAGCTGGAAAAGTTCCTACCAAAAGTTACTAGTGAAGATTCAGTCAAGATTAGACACAATCGGAGTGGGGATGCCATGCAATTTGAAGATATAATCCATGAAAGATTGAGTGACCAAATTTAGTGTAAGAGGGTGGTGTAGGGCACAAAAATGAGCATACTTAGAAAGTTTGTTCACATCCACCATGATGAATGACTTGTTTCCTGGCTTTGGAAGACCCATAATGAAATCCATACAAACCTCCGTCCAGATTGAGGCTGGGATGGGCAATGGCTATAATATGCTTGGGGATTTGACTGTTTCTCCTTTGTGGCATTGATAGATGTTTCATTCAGCTACAAAGGTAAGAATATATTTTTTAATGCCTGCCCAAAAAAATGATCTTCAAGTGCGAGCATAGGTCTGCTGAAAGCCTGAAAGTCCTGCAGTGGAAGATGAGTGCAATTCTACCAAAGTGCGGCTTTTGAGGGTGGCTGTTGGTGATATTGCAACTCTATCGTTGTAACGAAGAATCTCATCCTACCATGAGTAGCCCGTTGTGGAATTTGGATCTACCTCCAATTGATTAATGAGTTGGGAGAGCCAGGGATGTGAAAATTATTCTTCGTGAGCCTCTTCAATCTAGTCTGGAATGGGAAGGGAAATTGCGAGCAGGGCACTTTCCTCCTCAAATTGGTGTGATAATGCATCTGCTACAATATTCTCGCACCCTTTCTTGTAAATTATCTCATAATCATATCCCAACATTTTGGCGAGCGATTTATTTTGTTGTGGTAAGGGTAGGCATTGCTCCAAAAAATATTTAAGGCTTTGATGGTTTGTGCGGATTTGGAAACATCGCCCCAATAAGTATGGTCGCCAGGTATCCACTACATGTAAGATGGCCATCATCTCCTTCTCATAGGTAGATTGTCTCAGGTCCTTCCCACTTAGTTGTTGGATTTGGAAGGCCAAGGGCTGACCTTCCTACATTAAGAATGCCCCAATACCTGTCACAAAAGCATCACATTCAGTCACAAAAGATTTGGTGAAGTCGGGTAGTGTTAATACTGGAGTGGAACACATAGCATGTTTGAGAGCTATAAAGGCCTGTTGTGCTTCATCACTCCAGAGGAATTAATTTTTCTTGAGGAGTTGAGTGAGGGGCCTAGCAATGTGACCAAAATTGCGGAAAAATTTGCGATAGTAGCTTGTGAGACCCAAAAATTCTCTCAAGCTCTTGAAGGTCTTTGGTTGAGGCCAATCTTGTATTGCCTAGATCCTTTTGGGGTCCACCTTGACACCTTCATGCCCAACAATGTGGCCTAAATACTCAACTTCTTCCATGCCAAAATAACACTTGGACATCTTGACAAACAATTTATGCTTGTGGAGCAGTTGCAAGAGCAGATCTACATGTTGAAGATGTGTAGCCTAGCTGCGACTATAGATGAGGATGTCATCAAAGAAAACAAGCACAAATTTTCTGAGATATGGTTTGAGCAAGTGGTTCATAAAGCTCTTAAAAGTGGATGGGGCATTACAAAGACCAAATGGCATGACCAAGAACTCATAATGGCCTTCATGAGTTCAGAAAGAAGTCTTTGGAATGTCTACTACTTTCATGCGAATTTGGTGATAGCCCAAGCGAAGGTCAAGCTTAGTGAAGAATTGAGCCCCATTTAGTTCATCAAGCAAATCATTGACAATCGGGATGGGAAATTTAGCTTTGACCGTCAACTTATTGAGGGCTTTGAAGTCTGGACACATACGCCATTCCCCATCTTTCTTGAGCACCATGACCATCAGTGACGAATAAGGACTAATGTTGGGACAAATGACACCTGCTTCCAAGAGTTCCTTGATGATTTTTTCAATTTTATTCTTTTGGGCAAACAAATATATATATATGGGTGCATATTTGGTGGTTGGGTCCCTAGTATCAAAGTAATTCTATGATCATGTTCCCCTCTTGACGGTGGAACATCATGAGGCTTGTCAAAGACTAGAAGATGGTTGTTTAAGATCTGTTGCATCTCAGGATGAATATGAAGAGAATTGGGTTCGAAGGCTTGGATGGCATTAAATTGGGCTATAACTCCATGGTGGCCCTTTTTAAAAAAAAATTCCATCCTATGTGAGTTGATGATAGCGGGAGCTCCCGCCTCGAGCCCACAGAGGGTATGTGTGTGGTTGTTCTGCTTAGAGCTCATATATAACTCCTGGAAATCCATTGTGATTGGGCCAAGTGCGAAGCCATTTAACACCTAGGACAATTTTATACCCTCCCATGTGTATGGAAAACATGTGGGTCTTTAACTGATCATCGCCCATTTGAAGTTTAACATTTTCACAACAACCTTCACATTCCATTGTCCCCCCATCAACAATTTGGCCCTAGAAGTTAGAAACTGCTCATACAAAACAATGCATTGCTTCTGCGACTCTTTGATGGATAAAGTTATGTGTATTACCAATATCAATCAAGACTACTACCGGGTGATGCTTAATAAAACCTCTGATTTCGAGAGTTTAGGGAGAAGAAATACCTGCCAAAGCATGTAGCGAGATAACTGTTTCTTCAGGTACATTGTCCTGTTGGTTGTCCTCTTCTTCCTCCTCTGGTTCGTCGAGTGGTGGGACTTCCTCCGATGAACTATGATCAGTAGCATCAATTTGAAAGAATTTTTTCTCCTTCCATTTATGCCCAGGGGAGTATTTTTCATCACAGTAGTAACAGAATCCTTGATTTCTTATTTCCACCATTTCTATTGGTGACACCTTTTGAACCTTAAGTGTTTGGGTAGTGCTCTGATCCTGGGTGGGGCAACGCTTCGCTCTGAAATTTGGGTGTTGCAGTCGGATGTGGGCTTGTATGGCTTCTTTGAGACCACTTACAAAACATTCCAAGTAGAACTCATTATGTAGACCTCCTGTGCGGAAAGCTAAGGCTTCAAAGGCTGTAATATATTCATTCATTGTTCCTATCTAGTAGAGCTTAGTGAGATGACCCAAAAAGTTAGATTCCTGGTCAAAGTGATCCATAAGAGCTTTTTTGAATGTCTACCAAGTCAAGGGCCTTCCATAGCAATGTTGATGCCATTGCCACCATTGCCATCTTTCATTGTCCAAGTACATGCTACCCACACTAAGCTAAGTTGCATCATCCATGATATGATTCAGTGTGAAATACTACTCCATTTGTGCTAGCCGTGTGGCCAGGTGAGAGCCATCAAATTCATAGATGTCCAGCTTGGGTGGTCGCAGCTGGGATTGCTGGTGGGTGCCAAAGAGGTCAAGAGACTCGCTAGACTTTCCCTCAATGTTTTCATTGCCAATATATGCCTCCACGCATTCCTCCATATTTCCCTTTGAGAGTGTTTCAGGTAATTTCATCAGCTGTAGCAGTACATCATTCAATGTTGATTCAAGGTTGTCGATTTTCTCATTAGCCATAGCTTGAGCTCTAATTTGTAGCATGCACTGATCCGATGCACTTGAAATTTTGTGCTGCCCGAAATTTTTGGCACTAACAATTGAATGGTACCACCTTGCTCAACTCGTCGACCTCATTCTTATGGGCTTAGTCTCCAATAAGCATCCCAGGGGGTCTTAGTTTTTTTCTTTTTCTCCTTGCTTAGGAATACTGTAGTAACCGAATCCTAGAAAATTCAATGCTGCCCAAAGTCCTGTGAAAATCACGCAGAGCTATAGTAGCCCACATAATTAGTCAGATATGAATGGCGGATTTGATTGTTGCGATGGCTACAAAGATGAAACTACTAGATCTACGTGGCAGATTTGATGGATTTGATAGATCTGAATGGCTAATCTGATAGAGCATAATGGTAGAGCTGATTTATGCTGCTACGAAAGAACTCCACCTGTGAGATTTGATCTCGCAAAGATGATGCACGATCTAGAGATTGAAAAGGGAACTATGGTCTCCAAGAGTGTCAGGTGCTATAGATCGCAATATACATAAGGGTCTGATAATAGTACTCGGCCGAATTTTTCAGGGCACTAATAAGGAGGGTCAACTGTACCCTTAGCCGTACAACCCGACTACCCTATTGTACATGTGACTAATCTCCCTGAGTTTTGTTCTCGGTGTACTGTACTAGTAAGACAGCAGACGGTTTATCTATGGTGAGGTTTCAAGGGAGCCTAGGGGGCTTCCAATATACCCAGAGGGTACTTGGAAGACAGTCCGTGCACAGTTCTGTCTAATGCCCACTAGTCGAAGGGGTACCCACAGGAGTTACAAGGGAGTCCAATAAGCATGACCACCTCTTGTATTTCCTCTGTGAATGCCTCTCCAAATCCACAGGTTTATGCGCTCAATGACAAATCCCGTGGTTTAAAGACGCTGGAACATGTCTCTAGCCAATTTTTTTTTTTTCTAAAAATTAGAGATCCCACTGGCCCTGGAAAGCGCTCTAACGCCACTTGTTATTCTCTTAACCTCCAAGCCAATATCAAATTACCAAATATGTGAATAGATATACCCAGAACATAGAATAATGAGAAATAAGAATAAGTATTTTATTATTCAAAAAGCAATGTTCACTTGCCTCTTCGAGGGGGCAACCTCCAATAGAGCTGAGCTCAATTACGAAATAAGACATGATGCTCCTCGAGGGGATTCTCTATCCTTTATATAGGATTCATATATGCAATATCATCGGGCAATACCATGGTTCTTATTAATACCATCTATCTAATACCATGGCCCATTTGCAACTAACTGTGGTCCCTTCATTAAATGCGGGTCAACCACTTACAATTATTAATATGGGCTTTATTGTTTCTTTACTTAACTATAACTATGGCTCGATCATATTACATAAATAAGGGGGTCAGGGTTGGACCCTAACAAGTGTTGCGCAGCCCAATAGGAAAATATCCATTGGACTTACTATTCATGATTTGATGGCTAAAAAGTGGTTAAGAGGAGAAGGGAGGTGCCAATTAAGGCAAAAATATTTGAAGATCTACCACCAAAGAAACATTTATGATCAGAATGTGGGGGGAATGGTTGGATTTGAATTTAAATTCCCCTATAAATTACACGTGTTGTTCCAGCAGAGAACACTTTTCATGCTAAGAATTGTTGGAGCATTTTGTTGTTTGATGCATATGAGTCGAGCATTATGGGAAGAATTTTTTATGCACCCCTCATTTCTGAACTATTCTGTGGTAGCCCGAGAGAGATTCATTGAGTCGATGACTACTTCTAACCCCGTTGAAGCCATTAGTTCGAAAGAAACTCCGTTTGATGCACAAGGTCCTGAAGTATCTAGTATGGAGGATACGCCTATTGTGCCCATGGCACTCAGGTCGCCGAGGTCGAAACAACTTGTCATAAAAGAAAAGAAGCCTGCCATGAAAGAAAACCAATTAGCCATGAAAGAAAAACAAAAGAAGCTAGTGGAAGTGCAAGTGTCACCAAGGAAGCATACAAAGGCACAACTGAAGGAGAAAGAGGACAAACAACCAGAAAAAGTGGTGAATTTAGAAGAAGAAGAGTACCAAGGTGTCGAAGAAGTTGATGCCGAGAGAATCAAGCATATCTCTATGCTTCCTAAGTACATCCCTCTATGGAAGGAAAAAATTAATGTAACAAAGGATCATGATTCAAGAAAATTTGGGGTATCCATGCCCTATTGCTGGAGCAAGTCACATTTGAAGGACCTAATATCACACGCATCCCACTGTTGAAAATGGAGGACTTCGACCTTGCAGATTATGAACAATTTCCGCATCTGGTGACCCTTAAGTATATGAACAAAATATACTATGATGAAAGAGGAGTTACATAGTTAGAACCCATGAAGTGGGTCCGCGACGTTGAGTGGTTGGGGTTGCTAAGCATGTGTTTAGTACCGCATTATCACCATTCACTTATCAATACAATTTGCGTGTGCGAGCTCCTCATGATGGTACATGATGGGATCCTAAGGTTGTGGTAACCTATTCTTACAACTGACATGTTGATGCACAAGATAACAAAGTTGCCTTACAAAAGAGCGGACCCTACCAAGGAGTTTGCAGGGAAAACCAAGGAAACCAAGTTAGCTGATAAAGTCACGAGGACGCTCTATCGTGTTAATTTAAGACCAGATAGTCCAATTCACTTCCTAGATCCTTGCCTGTAAGATTATGAGGAAGTGTCGCGTGGACGATGTTCTGGCACCATAGTGTCACTTGATGCACAATGCATGAAGGGTGTGCAGTATAATTGGTCCAAGTAACTCTGCCACAAGTTCCTGGCAAATAATTGAGAAGCCCAAGAAGAAATTAAGCCATTTCATTATGCATGGCTTATATTTTGTATTGTATTACTTGAGTGGAGGTTGCTGGAGGGCATCCAATTTCCTCTGCACAAGAATGAGTTTCCTGAGGCAATGCAATTTTCCTCGCTCTGGTCTACGAAGATGTGACATACATGAAACAAAAATTCTCTGGGTCCTAATGGAGACGGACCTTAATATGGTGATCAATCAGCGACTACTATTTTCCCCAAGATTTTTCAGGCAATTAAGAACCTAGGCAGAGTTCAAGGCTGACTTTCACAATGTCTTAATCTGCACGCGAAAGGACTTAGAAGAAACTTGGAATGTGTTGCCTTATTTAGTGTTTGAGATAGATGTGTAGGAAGTTGTCGGGTATTGGTTACCATAGTGGTGCGAAACTAGGATGTTGAAGGTGGGAACCAGCAAAGGCATAGAAAGCTCTTCTGTGCAGAAGTGGAAGGAGACCTCAAAAAGATGCACACAACTTGGCTTAAAAAAGGAAAAAGGAGACTACTAAGGTAGCCGCAGAGAAGGCATGTATGGAGGAAGAGTAGGATTCTAAGGAGAAGGAAGAGAAAGAATGGAAGGATGATGGGGAGAGTGAGAAGTCTACTTCGCATCATACTGACGAGCAAGAGCTATCAGGGCAAGCAGGAGGCGACGACGAGGAGCAGAGAATTCCTTTCATCCTAAAGAAGCATGGAGAGGAATAGATGGGCTAACAACGTAAGAAGCATAAGTATGATGAGCAGAAACATATTGATCCTATGGTACTGACAGAAGGTGATCTTGATGCAATCGATAACAAGATACAGGACACAACTACAGAGGTGTTGCAACAATTTGAGTAGCAATACATGCAGACGTTGGGGAGCTCCACGATCTGTGTGAGCTACAGATCCAGGCAAATAGGATTCAAATGTGTTTCGAATAGTTCAGTGGAGTGCAAGCAAGCCTAACATAGGGAAGCGACACAGTAACGAAGCTTGAATTCTCTTTGGATCTTCGATTCATTGCTATGCCAAAGGGGTTAGTCCATGTTGAATCGGAGAAGGACCACGTTGTGCTAATGCAGTGAAGCATATGGGACTGAACCTTGCCACGTTGCCACTCCAGACCTTTCATGCATTGCATGAGGGGGTCTCAGATGAATTGCAAATTAGAGAATAGTACACACCCACCTTCTTTATTGAGTTTGAAGTCAACAACTAGTAGCTTTTCATAGATAAATATCATGCGTTGAAGGTACAGGAGGAAATACAAACACGACGTCAGAACCTAGTCACAACAATTGAGTAGTCCTTCAAGTTAGTGCTTGAGATGAATATTCTAGAGGATATAGAGGCCTCAGCAAAAGTGAGGAAAATTGGCTGTTGCGGTACATGCTTCAAAGATGAAAATCAATAAGGTGACTTTCAATTATTGAATGCAAAGAGCTGAGCTACGGTTGAATTTGCAGCCAACCACAGTTCTAGAAGTTCGGGAACAAAGAGGCGCAACTATAAAAGAGTCCATGGGTCAAGTATATGTAGCAGTTCAGGGTTGATACCAACTCTTTACTTATGCAATGTGTTTATGGGATACACTGCAGGAGGATCATACACTGCAACAGCTAAACACAGAGATCATGGAAGCACAACAACAATATGACTAGATTAATACAATGGTGTGGACGTTGGCGCCAGTCCAACACTTCACACACTTGCAAGAAGGAAAGGAAAAGTTGATACACACCCAGGAGTTGCATAATAAATAGTTCTTTCTAAGAGACGGGCTTTAGCCTTTGACAGAAGAAGCCAACCAACTTTCAAAAAACATTCATGAGAAGTTGAAGGCCATGCAACAGACCCATAGGACTACACAACATCCGATAGAATGGCCAACCACAGAGAAACTGGTCCACAAGGTACAACAAGCAGTAGAACAAAGTATGTGGAGTTTTATGCATTGACCAAAGAATTCACCATACTCCACCAAAAAGTGTAACAAGCAGATGAGTGACTCAAGGGTGAGTCATGATTTTTGTATTGGGGGCTTGCTTGGATGGGGTCCCCAGGAGTAGAATTGAGTTAACTTAGTCATTTTTTGTAAATAATTTTGTAAAATATGTAAAGTCTCCATGAAATGTAAACTTAGAGTGTGAAAACAGATAGGAGTCAATGGGGTCTTAGCCACTTGTTTTGGTCGATTTGGAAGACTCATCCATGATCTGGGGGCCATGGTATTGTATTAGGAAAGTTATAAATAGTTGAGTCTTAGCGAGTCTTAGAAAAGATTTGGATAGAGAATTGGGTACTTTGAAGAGTTTTGTTGTATTGGGCAAGCGCTAAGGCAGGAAGGCTCTACTTTGAGTGTTGTTCGTACTATTGGAATTAGGATGATGAACACTTCGTTTTGAAGCTAAGTTTATCAATATTCCCACACTTTAATTTTTTAGCCTCATTTTGAGCACCTGATCATTAGGATATCTTCCTAATTCTATCAAAAAGTTTCTCTAAGAAGGAGTTAAGATTCAATGAGATCATGGAACAGGAAGAAGGGTTATCAGTTGAAAAGAGAACTTGAAAATCGCTCGAAATTCTTTATATCTATGGGAACACTATTATGTTGTAGTTTTGTAAGTTATTATTCTAAAATGTGGCATATTTAATATACAACTATAGAGGTTAGAAAATATACTGAGAAGGATTGGAAATAGTATATGACAAGCACTTCTTTGGTATGAAACCAACATACTACATTAAGGGATATGAGTTACCTCTAAGATAACATGAAATATTTGCTAGAATAAGACAACTCAGGATAAGAATAATATATGGATAAAACAATGTCAAACCATATTGAAACCAAAACATCTTTCAAGTCCCAAGTTTTAGGCTCATTGGTAATCAATCAATCCCTTGTTGTCCATGCAATTCATAAAATATTAAAATAGGGTTAATGAATGGTTTGCTCACATTTCAGGCAAAAGAAATAGTGAAACATGGCTTTCATAGTTGTATATTCCATTGAGAATTTAAGGCATGGACCACTTTACAATAAAGAAACTTCATGCTCTGTTAGCTCAACTATAACGTGACAATTTCAAGGGTTTTCTTACATTTCAAATAGAGGAAACAATCTGAAGAATTCCTTATAAGAAGAATTCAGATTTGTAAATAATTTTTATAGCATCATACCAACCAACAATTTTATATAGAAAGGCCTTGACTAACAACTCTATCACTCCACAAGATCATAGAACAATGCTAACAAGACCCATGATTTATAGACAAACTCATCATTCTCTCTCTAGGAACATACCCCACCCAGGTTCACTCAGGATGTGCTCCACAAAGAATATCCGTTCTCCATGACTAATCTTTCATGGGATTCCCTATCTCAGCCCCTAAGAGCATCAGATTCCAGATGATTACGCAATCCTCCATTCTTTCTTCCCAGATGAAGAAAAAAACAATGTGTCTAACTCTCCTTTTCAAACTAGGAGGTTTTATTCCATTAAAGGAATGTACTCAATCCTATTACAGAGGAATTTACCTAAGATCCCTGCTTAGGAATTTCCAAATTCCTATTATCAGACACTACCTCTCTTAGATCATTTGATCGACCTTCTATTTGAGATGCCTTAGAGAGACATGACAATATACCTTCATCCTTTGACTCGTTGTTTCTTCCTTTATTCTTCGATCTAGGGTTTCTTTGTTGTAGATCTTGATCTTGTTGATAAACTTTGACTTGCTTTGATGCCTCCTATGAAGATCGATTCTTGTGTGTCATCTTGTTTTGAATGCCACTTGTTGCCTTCAAAACCTAAGGTTTGATACCATCTTGAGAAACCTAGGGTATTCAATGTTAACAATTTCTGTACTTGGTAATTGATTGTGATGCACTTTTATTTCTTATATTATAGTCTTTTATTTTTCAACTTATTAATGTGTTCTTTCATCAAAACAATTACCAAAATGTATAATAAAAGACAAGGGACACAATATGTAGGCTTCTCTAGCTAGGGCCAAAACCTCTCACTTTTGAGAGGAAAACCCAATCAAAATTATAACCAGTTGAAAATGGTTTTATGGAGAATATGACATAGGAGTGGGAAACAATCTCGCTAAAATGACTAAAAATTATTTCGTGTAGAGTGGGAAACACATGAGTGGGCCAAATATTTTTAGTGTATATATGTAGGGGCTTCTAATGTGATTTTGCAGTTAGGTTTTATACCAGGTTTGATTAGAGAAACCTAGAGAATAATTTGAGCTAGTGGCAAGGCATAGAGAAAAGGCACTGGCAGCATCTTAGCTAGACGTATCAAGGAACACAAAAAAGGTTTTATTTTCTAGAGCTTTTTCGTTATCCAATAATGTTATGCCATCAATGTTGTTTCCTTCAATGTTGTTTTTCATTGTAGGTGTGGGTTATGTTACAAAAGATTTTTTCCAAGCTAACAATGATAATACATGCATACTTTGTATCCATAATTTTGAAGCAAAAATCCACAACTCGTTGCATGGTAAATACAAAATTTACAATATATTTGGGATAAAAGTCCTCATTCTTGGTATAACTATAGATTCTTTATAGTTTACTAATAGCATTAAAAAACAAAATACTTAATGGAACACATGATGACTAGTAGAATCATCTAGGCCAATAATTTATGGCACTGAATCTTACTTTCCAATGTGCATATATGTTGTTAGAGAGATTGAAGTTATGCCACTACTTTAGCTATAGGAGTCTCTCTTTAAATTTTTATTTTGGGGACATTTTAAGAAAATTTTAGACTTGTTTTTTGGGTAGTTTAGATCATGTTGAAATAAGGTACAAATCTTTGAAGAAGATGAGCCTTGTTTTGGAAAAAAAATATACTCATATGTAAGTTATTAAGGACTATGTTGACACCATTTTTAAGATGGCATTGAAAAATTGTTTAGCATGACATAGACTAGTTGCAATATGATTCACATCTTGATTGAAGGCCGAGTTGCATGCCTAATCTAATCTTTATTGCAGAATGAACTCAAACTAAAATCAACCCAAATTTCAAGACCAACTATGAGGTTCAAATCCCAAGTTGTCTAAGTTGTAGGTTTCTAGGGCTATTTTACGGAGAAGTGGCAATTAATAAATTGTGTGAAAGAATTTTTTTTGCATGCTTACACTGCAAACCTATAGGCATGTGACAATAGTTGTTGACGACTGTGGGTGTACCTACTTATGAGGATGGAAAAATACTTAATATTGGGATATTTTTGTCTTATGCGCTTTTGGTTGTTTAAAGGAATTGTTGAAAGACATGTTTTGGTGTTTATTGTTTGAAAGGGTTCTTCTAAATATTCTAATTTTTTTGTAAGAAATGCATCTCCCTTTGCCTTACTGCAAGGAGAAATGATTACTTAATTCCTTCATAACGACAATGACTTGGTCAAGCTTTTCGATTTTGTCATGTTTTAGGGGATTAGTTTGAAAAGATTTGAATTACCTCATCTAATGGCCTGGGAACTCAAACTAGATTTTAAATTCACTAGGACATAAGGGACTGGATTCATCCTCTCCTCTCCTCATCAAGCCTATCAAGTGAAGTAATTCCCAAGGGAGAGAGATAGAGAAATATGTAACTACATGCTGCTAGAAAATATTAGAGAGAGCTTTCCTGTTGCCATGAGTTTTCCTATGGCAGAAATAAAGATCTCTCTAAGATTTTTTAGAAGTATGTAGTTGTATAGATCACTCTTGAGTGGCGTCATTATATAGATTTGGTGTGGAGAGGATGAATCTAGACCTCTAGGTCTTGGTAAATTCAGAGTCTAGTATGAGTTACCAAGCCATTAGATGAGGCAATTCAAACTTTTTCAAAACGATCCCCTTGAAAATGAGCAAATCTAGAAGCTTGACCAAGTCATCACTTTCTTCTAAAGTGCATTAAACAATCATCACTCATTGTTGGTGTATAGAGAGTGATAAACCCACTAATCTTTGTTTACAAGGGCATAAAAATGGTGCTTCATCAAGGTGTCTATAAGGTACACTCTTAGGATGGAAAATAAGACTATAACATTAACCTTTAGTTGACAAAGTCATTATGTGACGGGACTGAATGTGTCAAATCAAACCAGGCCAGTTGTTGACATGTCTTCTGTGAAGTCATTAGACAAATTAAATTTGTTTTGTCAGCAATCTAAGTCAAAATCATCTAATTCTGAGTGAGCCGGATAACATAAGGTGGAAAAATGGGCTATAGCAATATGGCCAAGCATTTGGTCCAAGTTCCTCATTTTCAACTACAACTCACCCAATAGATCCCGTAAATTTCCTTCTTTGCATAATTATGATCATACATAACTCATCCAACAAGAAGCTTCGAGTGGAAATAGATTTCTACCATATATGTGTGACTATAATGTCCATGGACATTCCCTACATCAAGTACCTAATCAACTATCTCCTCTAATACCTTTGAATCCATCAAACATTTTTCATACTCCAGACCTTTCTCTCTTAGCTTGAGTGATTTCTTCTTGAATAGGTGGTGGAATATTGGTATTGAAGTGTTAAGCTAAGATATCATCTCTCAATTAAGCATGAGATATATCCTACTCTCTAAAATAGGATACACCTCTCCTACAATGAACCCTTTGGCATGGAATTGTAGGAGTGGGTTACCTAATAAATATTGAGTTCCAAATGGAGAAAAATGCCCCAAGTGTTTGTAAAACAAGTTAAACCTCCCCAAGTTTATTGCATGTAAAAAACCTAGATCAAGGGACTATTTATAGGCTAATGTCAAAATAAAATATGGGACTAAATAATTAACATAATATAGTCGCTACTATTCTCCATTCTCACACATAATTAACATAATATACCTCCATTGTGCTCTAAGCATTAACTCAATGCATGAACTAATGTGAAGCTTCGTCCAAAATTCATCTAACATAGTGGTTATCTATGTGAGGTTTTAATGGAGTGATTACAACCTCGTGGATTCCATATGCACCATCCCCTTCTCATTATATAGAGTGGGATGATGACATGCACCTCCTCACATGAATCTAATTCTATGTCCAACCAATCCCCTAAGCCTTTTATCAACCTCATTTATTTCATCAACGTGAGGTACCTAGTGGAATGTGACACGGCAGAAGGATAGGTTAGTGGTAATGGATGATCAATAATACCACCCCTAATATTTGCATGCTTATTACACCCATTCATGGTTATGATTACTATATTGTATTCCCACTTACTTCAGTTGGGATTTCTTGCATGGTGGTCACCTTAGTTAGTTATTTTGTGTATCCTTCTAGCCCTATGATATCTTGTGTAACTCTATTCCAACTCAAGCCCATCCATCCCAACACACTCCTACATAATTTTCCTTGCAATTGGATGTAATTAGTATTTTCTACCTTTAACTCTTTTAGATTTGTATGGTCAGTGCTTAGAGCCTTGAGAATGTTTCCTCTCAGATCCCAACTCTCAAAATTTTCTCTTCTTCTTTCAAAATGTCTCGAAATATTGTTTTCCATCTCTACCCATATCATCAAAGCATCAAATACAATGCATGTATATTAGATTCTCCCCTTTAGCTTGTTTTGAAGCTCATCCTTGTGGGTTTCTCTATTTCCTTGCACTCTCCATATTTTAATTCAATTTTGGTCATTAATTGGAAGGTCCCAGATGTCACCGATCATAAATTCCACCCCTCAACATAAACTATTAAGAACTACGATGCATGAGTAAGTTACTAGAAAGTGATGAGGAGAAAATTAAGGAACTAGAGCTGCAATGGAGCTTTAAAGATGATAAACAAAATAACTTTCAAAAAACATGAAAAAAAAGTTATAATGACTTCATTACTGTTCCAAATGAAAATAATTTTCTCTCTTTAAAATGATGTGAATATTATCTTGGGTTAGCTTGATGATATGCCTCTTCTCATCCAATTCAGATTTCCCCACCTCTGGGTCGCTTCTTCTCAGAATCATTGAGGCTAATCTAGAGAAATGACCTAAAAAATATATGGTCTAGCCAACGGAAGGCTACCCCTCTACACAATAGCACTCTAGGAGACAAGTAGATGTTGGATCGAGAAAAAATAAAATTTTGGATGAGTCACTAAGCCATATCTCTCTCTGTCTTTTGAATTTTTTGAATATACTACAAAATCTGCTTTATATTACAATACTTTTTTAATATATATATAATAAGGTTGTTTCAAACCTAGGTATACTAGGAATATACTTTGAAATAAATAGGACAAAATTTGATATGGATGGTTATCTCTCTTATGGGTAAGAAGCCCTTTTTGTGAACTCTGCATAGATATTTCACCACAGATTTACTAATATAATCTTCACCTGTCATATATAATATCTATATAATATATATCTATATATATATATATCTATATATAGATAGATAAACATGAACACCCACTCTCTAAAATAGGACACACCTCTCCTACTGCGAGCCACTTGGCATGGCATTGTAGGAGTGGGTTACCCAATAAATATTGATTTCCAAATGGAGAAAAATAGCCCTAGTGTATGTAAAACAAGATAAACCTCCCCAAGTTGCTTGCAAGTATAGAACCTAGAGCAAGGGACTGATTATAGGCTAAGGTCAAAATGAAATATATTTTCACACTAAGCGAGAGAATACTAGTGGAATAGAGTGAAACTGAACAAGTGATAACATGGAGAGAATTGACAAAAGTGTGAAAGGAGAAGCCAACAAGAAGGGATCCAAACTAAAACTGCAAACCTCAGAGGATGAGCGAAAGAAAGAGATAAAATACAAAGTAAAAAGCTTACAACATGGTGCACTTGATAAGAAATTAAGGGTGCCACCTATGAAATATCAAAGAGGACATAGAAAAGTGATGCATCATTGAGTATAATGGTGGAAAGTCTAGTGATTATTTGTGGGACCCGCTTATAGGCAGTTGAAGAAGGCGTATAAAGAGAACTTCCCCAAAAAAACAGCCTTCGGCCTAATAATGTTTTCGTTAATTAATAAGATGTACCTTGTATGAGAGTGATGAATGTCAATGTGATAGTGAGTTAGTTTACAAAATCATTTTCCCTTAATAGAAATTTCTTTTTCAATTCTTTTTAATGTTGCATTTTTAATTTATGGAATTTTTGTGAAAAGGAGACGGATGTAGTTAAGGGAAAAAGAAAATGTAACCATTCATAATAGACTTTGAAATCACACACTAACTATAATAAGAGATTTTTTAATAAATCAGTGTTGACTTTTTATGCTAAATATATTTTTTATTTTTTTTTTTTTTGTAATTTGGCAAGACTACATTTTCCAATGACTTCACATCAAGGTGTTTTAACAAAACACCCGATCACCATTTGTCCAGAACATGGACTAATTATTTTGTTTATCTACTTTTAGTGCAAACTATTAAAAATAAATATAATAATATATTGAAATTAAAAAGCAACCGACTCTTGTATAATAAAAACAGAAATAATATATAAAATTTAATTAGTGTCACTTTAAAATAAAAAATTTTATATATTTTAAAATTTATTATTCTTATTAGTCCCTAGCTGGGACTATTAGCGTTCGATCAAGCGTTGACCGGGTATTAGTTCTTCGGTTGACCGTAAATTTCGAGTGTTTAAATAATTTTAACCAAAGTTTATCGCTGGCGATTTGGCTTCAAAAAGTTTTAACCAAACTTTCGATTTCACCCTCTTATTGCAAGCGTCTCTTGCCCCGATGTGATTTTATTGAGGGCAAGTTATATTATCCTAATTTTTTGGGAGCCAACCATCTTTCTCCACAGCCTCATTTGAGAGCCAATCATCATTTTTCTCAGCAACGGTTTCGCGTAACAAAATCATAGGCACAAGGCTTGACAGGATCCTGCCACACCACAGCTCTTGCATGTTGCACTTTTTGCTGTTAGCTAGTGGAAATTCTTGCATGCATGCCCCCATCTCCGCTGTTGCCTGGAACGTATCCACTCGTTTTTTGAACAGTTCTTTTTCTCGCTTGGTCGTGGTTGCTTGGCCTCTGGGCCTCAAGGCCTCCTTGGTCGTCTATCCTTCCTCTTATGGGATAGGTAGGATTTCATCCATCTGTCTTGCTCTCTATCCTTATTGTGGTCATCGCCTTTGCTCTTGATGTCTGCCTGGCGGTTGGTTGGTGTATTCCGCATGGGGTCTTCGGCACTCTCGCTCGCGGCATAAGATTATGACTTTAAGGTTAGATTTTACCTTGAATCCTTTTCTTGCTAATTCTGTGCAAGGTTTTAATATACGTTTTTATCGCTGGTTCAATTGAATTTCTGACAGTATTGAAGAGTTGTTTTATTTGATTTCAATGGCATACTGGTTTTAGCAATGATTTCTATAGTTTGTTAGTTTTTGAGCTTGTAGTTTTTTATGTATGGAGTTTGGCCTGCATTGAACAGTCATAATGCTCAAGACTTTTCTCCTCAAATTGAAGAAATCCATAGTTCTCTCTAAGCCATGCACTGAATTTCGTTTTAGAATTGGAGAATGGTGGTGTATATTCCAGATGTATTGTTGTTGTATTGATTTTCAGGAAAATACTGGCAATTAGGTGCCTTCTCTCTTTCTGCCCTGCAACATTGCTTCGAAGCTTGCAATGGCTTCCAGGGGATAGCCGGGGATGTTCTAGTTTATATGTAGGCTGGATGTTCTGGTTTATACTGGATGAAACTATGGATTTTAGATGTAACAAATGTCATAGAACTCAAGAGATACTGCATAATATTATGAGATCATTTTAAGAACAACTTTGATAGTTTCGTATGGGCTTGTAATTGTGTATATATGTTTTCGCAGTGTTATTGAACAACCTTTAGGTAGAACCAATCATCCTACCTTTCAAATGATGGTAGAATCCAAAGCCATTATGATATGTTGTATTATCTACGGTCTCCTTCATCTTATTTTCACTTCTCTTTGTTTAAATACTTCCTTTTCGAAAGGTATATCCTTCCTCTATCTGCATGTGTTTTATGTGTTGATCATGTTTTTTTTAATCATTTCACTGGTAATTTGAATCACCTGCTATCATGTTATAATTTGTTGAATCTCTATTTTCGATAGTTCTTGTAATCAAACTCTCATTAATTTCGTGTTTTCTTACCTTTCCTGAGTATCTCAAATGCCAATTTTCCATTAAGAATTAAGAATAGATTATCATCTCTAGTTAAGATACACCTCTGTTAATATAGACCTGTATTTTAATATACATAAATAATAATCAGATTAAATACCTAATTTATTGAACCCTTCATCTAGTAACATGGATTCCCTTTTTTGTTTAATGTGTTGGTTTCATTTTCTTCATGGATATGGTAACACGAGTTTACAGAGTAAATAGGCTAGAAGGGCCCGCCCCCTTTAATTTTCGATCTCTGTTACTAAAACAAAAAACTTGATTTAAGGAGGTAAATCTATATGAACTATTTGAAATGGCTAATATAAATACCTTTGAGAAAGATTTGGCTGGGTAGCAAATGCATTCGATTATAATACGGAGAGCGTATTCAAACTTCCCATATGTTTCCCTCCTCAATGCCTGTAAATTGAGTAATTGTAAGGATTTTTTCGAAACTACTGATATGACACTTTTTATTTGGCAATGATTTTGCTTCTCTGGCAGCTAGACTCGAACCCTTTCTTAAGTACCAGGGATATCCTGAGTGTGGTAGTGATCTAGCATTATTTATCATTTAAGACAGGCAGCTGTCTAAGAGCGAGTTGAGTTCAAGGTTAACTCGGGTTCAAGGTTAAGCCTTGTAATGATGGACATTCAAAAGAGACAGAGGTAAAGACCGAAAGCCATTGGGTATGCATGAAGGACGAGAGGCAGGCAGCTGGTAAAGTTATGGGCTCCACGACAGTCTACGTGTTTGAAATATGTTTTATGTAAGTAGTTAAAACTTCATACTCTTGAAGGTGTCGAGTTTGATTCCAGGGAAGATAGACCCTAAAGTTATAGGTTAATGAAAACTAGAAGACGATATAGTTAATGTGATCTGCGCTCGAGTGCTTGGAAAGTTCTTATTGTGAGCTATGACTATTTGTTTTCTTGAAGGATCGTTTGGAAAAGATATATTGTGTAGCAGATGGGACGATGGAAATGCAGGTGAACGACGTAAATTGTGCTTATGTGCTATTTATTTTGTAAAATATCGAAATAGTGGTTCCAAATCTCTGAGACAATGTTAATTTTTGCTTCTGGATAAGGCTAGCATGTGAAGTCATATGTTCTGTTGAAACAATAAAAATATTGGTACATAATCTCACGAACACTGAGATTGCTAGTTATTTATAAGAAGTCCCTACGCAGTGTTTTAAAATATTAGTTATAATATTGTACATTACTAATGTAAATGCTTGTTCGCTGATTTCAATGTCCAGATGAAATCTTTATAATAGTTCCGAGGAGATCACTGATGTAAATCCTCGGTCGCTAATTCAAACGTCAGATAAAATCGTCACGATACTTTTTAAGAGAAACTTATTTTATAAGAATTAGTCAGATGGATTCATTATTACATATACTGGTCAATAATCTTCTATACGAAATACTTTGCTTCTTGATATTCCTGCCGATCGATTTAAAGATCAGCTTTTGTGCGATAAATATTATGAATTTGATGACTCGGTCCACTTCTGTGCGAATTGCTATTATTCATCATTTGCCATAGAAGCAATTCTGGACTTTTTACATACAGGAAATTATTATACTTTACTAATAATTAGTGTAGATTTATTTTTCAGATTTTCATTAGTTTACACTTTGATGAATTTGATACCATCGGATGCTTATTCTCGACAATATCATTCTCCAGAGACATGTATTTTCTATGTATACATGTCGAAGCTTGCACACGGATATTTCTTTATTTTTAATCATTTCGTAAGAATCTTGGGGCGTAAATGTGCTAATAAAAAGGTTGTTTAAGGTTTCTTTCTTGAAAGTGAAACTAGAATATTTGACATTTTGTGGAACACCTGCAAACCCATGTTCGTTAGACAGTGAATGCTTTAGATTTTGCTTTGATCTGGAGTACTTTCCTTGGGAACACTGTGGATGCTGGTGAATTCCAAAATTACTTTGTCTACTGACTGTAAAATTGATTTATGACACTTGAAATATGCATGTAGTTTGTAGTATGTAGGAATTGAACACTTCCAGCGTAAAATTATGTTACCTTAATCTGCATGTTGCATAGTGGTTAATTATCATAGTGTTGCGTAAAGCACCTAATATTGTGCAAAAGTTTTAACCTGGTATGAATACTGGCGTGAGTAGTCACATATCCAAAAATACAACAAAACGCTCTGCTATTTCTGCAGCCAATTTACAATTTTGGATTGTTTTTCTTTCGATCCGTGACTGTTTTGCTCCCTTGCGTCCAATGCAATAAGGAACTCTGCTCCTTACAACGTTGCAAATTCAAGTTCTCTATAAATCTTGCAAGTAATAGGGTTGTATTGTACAATGTCGGACGCCTAATCTTTGGTAGGTCTATGATTCTTCTCAGAAATGTACGAATTGCGAAAGCGTGGTCACCTTTATAAAATTCCGAGCTATTTCTGGCCATTGTCACAGAACACCTGTTATGAAGATTATAAAGCATAAAATAGTTGGGGTTCCTAAACGAAGTAATACTGATGGAGTCTGAGAATAATTCTACTCGGGTTGAGATATAGACAGAAGATCAAATGACAAGGGAGTCACAACATTCCGAGATGTCTACGACAATTGCACCAAAGTATCACAAATTCATTGCCGATCCTTGCTGCATCCAATTATGTGGGAAACCAAACCCTCTTGCGGCACGATACGTCTACGCATTCATCTTTCTCTTTAAAGATTCGACCTTCTTTAAAGGGTCAGGACCTCCCTTGATTGGAAATAAAATTCATTTTTGTAAAGATTAAAATTTAAATCCTATTCTTTAGGGTTTTTTTGGTAAACATTTCTTCACGCATGACGTTTTGTAAGGAGAAATTATTTAAACTTTCTCAGAAATTCGAGCAAGTAGATGGAGGCATTCGCGCCAAAGTAAACCCTAGGAATTTTTTTAAAGGAGGCACATCAGAAGTAGTGGTCAACGGCAAGGGTTAAGTTCGAGCTTTCCAGATTATTTGCTTTGAAAGCTTTCTCTGTGTTATCTTTCGCAAATTTACCAATATCTAAGGTTATTGGAAAGCATTTTTTAAACTTTAGCATCGCAATACACAAACATAAATAAATAATATTACAATTATAATTGAAATTCATTAATGGTTGAGAGGGGGGGGGGTTGTATTGTTTAAACATGATCTGGTTTATCCATATCTGGTGAATTGCTGATGCTATTTTAATTTTCCAGTCATTTGTGCTAAGTTCATAATAATATTTGCATCCACTGTTCCAAGTTTTGCAATTCGCTGCAGACCCCGGCAAAGACTACTACCACCGCAGTGGCTCCTTGTTTATTTTAAAAGTTATGCTAACTAGTCACAAACAACTAAAGCTTTTATATAACTTATTTGGTATATGTAAAGCTAATTTATCACGTCTTTTTTTAAATCAAACTAATGGGATAGCTAATAAAGGAAAATGGAAGTATTTTTTTTGGGTTGTAAATCAGAGTTTTTGAATTTCTCCCATTCCTAGGCATACAACTCACAATAAAATAGAGGCTATGTTAGGGTAAATGTTTTAACTACATATTTGAAAAGTTTGTTTCGATCCATTGTAATTTTATCATGTGCACAAGTTTTGATTTTTCTAAATTAATGATACAATGGAAAATCTGATATAAGTTATCATTTCATGCCACTTACCATAAAACGTACCATCTAAAAAAAATTTCATGTGTGTAAATGTCAAGAAAATATTCATGGACAGACGAAAGCGTTTTCCATTAATAGAAATTTCTTTTTCGATTCGTTTTAGTGCTGCATTTTCCATCTGTGGAATTTTTGCAAAAAGCAGACGGATGCCCTTAAGCAGTTAAGGGAGAAAGAGAACATAACCACTTAAAAAGTGGACTCGATTATTATTATATTTCTAAGTAATGGATCATTATATTTTGAGAGGGAGACTCTCATGCTCTATTTATTTTTTGACGCTCCCTGCATGCTTGTGATAAATCTCTTTCAGGCATGCGTGTTTTTTGTGTTTTGCTATTCATTAATTAAATTGAAGTGTTTTTTTGGGGTTGTGTCCTCGTACCTATACACTATAAAATTTAAGGTGGAAATAATGAATCAGATCATCATGAGTATTCTTAAGGACGGTTCTAGTTATTGGGCCAAGAATTGGTTATTGAAATAGCTTGTGCCCAATGTTGTGGTGACTCTGCAAGAAGCTATTGAAATAGCTTGTGCCCAATGTTGTGGTGACTCTGCAAGAGGCTAGAGAGCTTGCAAAGCGTTGCAGAGAGATTTCATTCAGTGGGAAGCTTATGATGCAGAGCGACATAGATTTGCTCATCAACAAACTAAATTGTCATCTGCGCGATTTGGATATTGTTATAAAGAGAAGGCTCTTGAGGGAATCTAGCGATGGCCTTAAGGTATCAAGTCCAGATTCCAGCAGGGTTGCCCTGGTTTTTTTTGTTAAAGGCTTGTTTTCAAGGATTAAGATTGGTAATACTAAACTCAAAAAACAGGCCTTGATTTCTCTTGTATAGTTTTTGATGGAGGATGACATGAATATTCTGTTTTTGGTTGATGGAGGAGTGAATATTCTTTACTTGGTGCGTTTCATCCATTCACATAATGTTGCTATAAGATAATATGCAACTATTGCAGTATCGATTATGGTGCAGTAGTTTGATGTCTTCAAGGCTTTTGTTGCTGCAGAATGTGTTGTGCCACCATTGATTAGGTTGTTGGAATTTGGAACTTCTTTCGGCACAAAGAAAGCAGTCCAGGCTCTGCAGGGATTGACTAATGAGTCTGAGGAGGAGAGTATTAATGCCTAGCTGAATGTAATTATAGGTATTTGTCATTGTAATGTTGGTCTGCACATAGATAGGGAACATGCCTCGGCGGTTTCTACATTTGGTGGAATCTCAGCCTTGGTTGAATTCTACAGAAATGGGTATCATGGGCAAGGTATCGCGTCGTGGGTATCATGGGCAGGGTATTGCGTCGTCAGTGTTGAGGAACTTGGCCTTTGTGGAAGAAATAAGAGGTCTCATGGAAGAGGAAGGAGCAATTCCTGTGTTGATCAATCTTGTGGATTATGGTACAACACCTGCACAAAAGTCCTTTGCAGAATGTTTGCGTCTCTTGGGTGCACGTCATGAAAGCTTGAGGCAGAAGATCTACAGAGAAGGTGTGGTTGAATTACTTGTTCTATTTTTGGAAAAAGCAGAGAGTACCGAGGTCTGAATGATTGCACTAAGGGCCATCCATAGTCTCTCTGTGTCCATTTGCTCCATAACTATTTTGATGTCCTCTCGATTTGTTAAATATCTCAAAATTGGAATGATCTTTGATACTAACTATTGTATGGTGTGTTTATCGACAGTCGCAGAAGATTTTTCTTGCGCATTTTGTTTGTTGTGTTGTGCCAGCTTCAATGTTCTTAATTGAGACCCTTCCACCAGTTACTTTCCATTTGTATTTTTGTTCTTATTGGAAACTGTTCTTATTGGATAATTTTTTATACACATTAATAAATAAAAGTATTGCTTTTCAACTATTTAGGTGTTTTAATAACATCATAGAAAAACTTAGTAAGTGATTGAATAGCTTTTATAACTAAAACATAAAAACCATGGAACTCGTGGACAAATAGTCATCTAAATCTCATAGCATGTAATATTCTGATATTCCCAAAATCTCTATTAGAGTGAGAAGCTCCGTGAAAATGAACTCAACAAATTGAAACCAACCAGTGAACCTTTTGTGGTCCCTCAGTCCAAATGCAAAACTGCCCATCGAAGATTGTCAACTTGTCCTTGGTCTATTTGAATCATCAAGTTGAATCATTAAGTACTTAATGGTTCAAGATATTTGGCTCATGGAAAAGGGTACTTGATTTGTTTCATTCGTCTTTATTGAACATGGAGATTACGATAATCAAATTTTGATAAAACGAAGACCGTAATTAAATTTTGGTAAACTAAACAAAGAGTTTTAAAATTTTGATTATTAACTGAGTTTTAAATAACATTTTATTTCAAAATTCTAAATAAGTAAAAATAACAATAGTGGATGGTTATGGTTGATTATGGAAATTTAGAGTAAATGATTCAGATTGAAAATAATTAAATTATGGTAAATGTTAGGCATAGTGGGCTCTATTTAGCATGGTTAACTCTATTTATTCAACATGATAATCATGGTAAATCATAAAGATGCAAGTTGAATTTAGTGAGAATTATTTTTTGAAAGTTTTTCCACTATTTATTTTATTTAATTGGTGTTTTAAATTTAAATTAATAATTATTAAATAAATATTAATATAATATTTTTTTAATACACGTTATAAATGGTGGTTTAAATTTAAATTTAAAAATTATTAAATAAATATTATATATATTTTAATTTAATACTTGTTATAATTTGATAAACTAATTTAATTTTATTTTATTTAATGGTATGTCATATATAATATTTTAATGAATTGAAATATTAATTCATACATTAATATAATTTTTTGTGTATGGGCTCGTTTATTTACTATATCATGAACACATTATATGGAGCATGACTTTGTGTTATTGGTTTGTCCGAAGGGAAACTAAACTAGTAAAACAAATTCAATGTCATAAGATTACATAGTTTGTTTTTCTAATCATTGCATGAGACATGAAAAAAATGATGGAAAAATTATACAAAGGAGAGCAGGCACACATGCAATAACTATCTTAGCATAAAATCCCTGAATTCAAGTTTGAAAAAGGCTAAAGGGAGAGTATTCACATGAATATACAAGGATTTCTAGGCCACAAGAAAACTTTTATTATTCATGGATCAGCCCGGTTGAAGCGAGGGTCATATTTGAGGAGACACGTTACATGGTGCCACACTTGCAACCACGAACCCAGTGAACATGAACCACCATGACCACAAACTTAATGACCATGAATTATTGCCAAGTTGATCTACCAAATTTTCCTTTTGAGATCAATGAGCCCACAAGCTACACAGTCGTGTCTCACATATGAAATGAACAAGCCAAGGAATACCCCAAAACTGAAACACCCATTTGTTGCTGCTTACACACTCAGAATAGGTAGAGGACCAAAGCTCCTCTCAATAAATCATAGTTCTTGCATTCATGCTTGCAACTCTCTAAGACTTAGAGAAACCCTCCATAAAGATGACAATTAACATAGTCAAGACCATGACAAAGTTGATGTAATTGATAATTTTATGTTTAATTAGTACATTAATATATTAATCAAAATATTGATATACAAATATTTTTATTTAAACATTAATGTATTAATAATTAATTTATCAATATAATACTACTTAGTACATAATTAATATATTCATATTTAGTATTTAATGTATTATTAATATTTAGTTATGAAATTAATATCATATTAACACATGTATAAAAATTAGCTTTTTTTCAAGTTGTTTGTGATCTTCCAGGCCTGGCCTGTGGCTTGAGGAGCCACGACTTAAGGGAATCTAATCCATCAAAGTTAATCGGGGATCACACCCGACCTCGACCACACCAACCCTAAGCTTACAACAACCCTGGTGAAATTTCCATGCAATAAAAGTAAATAAAGGAAAAATAATAACCACAGTTGATGGGACACTTATTCCAAGCTAAATGTTGGGCAAAAGCCTAGTGATGGGGATTACTTGTGATTTTTTATGACTAAGGAAATTGGCAAAGGCAATGGTTAAGGATTTGGGAAGGAAAAATGACATTTTTGCACATTTATTTGTGAAAATAATGGAAATTAGGAGAAAAATGAGGTGAAAAGTCGCAAGTTGCATGTGAGGAGGAAAATTGAACGAAAATAATGGAAAATGAAGAAAATATAGACCTCATTCATAAAAATGCTTATGACGATTAGTTGGTAAACTTTTGTTAGTTCAATTTTGGAGGTCTTTCATTATTCTCTCTCTCTCTCATACCCTTGGAGACTTAGAGTTTTCTTGGAGCACTCTTGATGGGTGTCTCATTATGGATTATTAGATAAAAAAGTAAAAGGAAGAGAAGAAAAACACAAGAGGGCATCGTCTCTCTCTCATAATCTTGGATACTTTAAGTTTTCTTGGAGCACTCTTAATGGATGTGGCATACTTGGATTCTTGGAAAAGAAACAAAAGGAAGAGAAGGAAAGTGCAAGAGGACATCATGATCAATAGCTACATCAGATTTGCTTGCAGGGACGTAGTTGCATGTATTTTTTCTTCACTAGTTTTGGCATGCATGGCATATGCATGTGGATTCTTGGTTATTTGTCATTGGCATGGAGGATTGCATGGAATGACAATCAAGTTCCTAGCCTTCCCATTTCGTCAATAGCCATGGTGATTGTGGGTTTACTTTCTTTATTTATCTTTGGTTGGTTCTCATGTTTCCTTAGCTTGGGTTGAGTTATTAGTTCCAAGAAGTCGTGGTTGGACAAATGCTCTGGAATCCTTGTAACAACTTGGTTTGAGTTACTAGTCCTCGAAACCTTGGTTAGACAAACGTTGTGGAATCTCGACGACAACTATGGGTTGAGTTACTAGTACTAGAAGCCTTGGTTGGAACAAACGCTCTTGAAGCCCTAGAAGGATTGGATGGAGACCAATCTGATGATGGTTTTGTGATGTCCCAACTGTGAGGTCGAATGACTATTTGACAAGTTGAGGTGGATGGCCTCTAGAATCCCTGGATGAGTTTTGATTGATGTGTTCTACGAGATCCCAAATTCGTGTTTGGAATATGGCACCAGGGTGACCGGCTGAAGAGATATTTGGCTCAACCATGTTACGGTCAGATCGAGTGTGGAAGTCCCATCCCCGGTTTTGATTTTGCATCACTAATGAAAGGTTATTTCACCTTGTATTTCCATGAGAACCTTCATGGATTATATATGGTATATATGAATGTACTTTCATGAGTATTTATGTTGCTATTATGTTGGTTATTTATGTGTTTTATGGCAACAGCGATATATGGCTTTCATCATGTTTTTACTTATAACTATATTTTCAATGTATCTATGACCTAATGGAAGGAATGCAAGTTGATGTATTTAGGAATCAGTAGTTCTTAGCGATTCTCAACTAAGTATGAGACCCCTATGCTTAGAACTGTTTTTTTTTTTTTTTGCTAAAGCAAGTTTGGATCCTTTTATTTCAATAAGCTGAAAAATAGTGTACAATTTTTACAAACATCCACCTGATGCCAAGGAATCAGAAAAGAAGGAAAAGCCCAAGCCACCAAGGGCTAAATCTCTTGGCGTTACAACAAAAAATTCAAACCCAAGGAACAACCAACAAAAATAAAGATTGGCCCCCTAAAAGCCTACAAACTTTCCCACTGGCCCACTCCTAGAAAAGCCCAAATCATCTGAGCCATCCAAAAAAAGCATTAAGATCAACGGCTAAGGAGGATATCACTCAACCCAAAAACATCGATGTTTAACAGTTCTGCCCCACCAAGTAGCACGATCAAACTCAAACGTTGATCCCCTTTGACTAAATCCTACGGATGAGATTGATATTGCACCGAACAAGATGGTATGGCATTAGCTTGTAAGCAAAGGTTGTTTTCGGAACCCTCACCCTGCCACGCATTGTACGTTGAATGGAATCACTGTGAAATCACCAAAACCGTTTTCCATTTGAAAGTAGTGCGATCAGATGAAAACCACCTGGGAGGCAGTTTAACATGCTGGGACCCTAATTTTTGAAAAACTGGCTGCTGGAAAAAAAAAGGTTCTTTTGCGCATGTTAATCTTCCTCTCCTGAACCTAGAACCTTGTGAAGGTTAGAGGCTTTCCTCCAAAAAAAGACTTGAGGGATTCGATTCATTTCCCATGATGAACTAAGATCTTCATCTCACTAACTCCTGAAGTATGAGTGACCAGACATGGTTTTATTCCTGCCAAAGAATAGTAAACCAGATATAGATGGCACATTCAGGGGAAAATACAATTCAAGTTAGCCTTCATGGCTTTGTGTCTAAACATTTCCCTATCTTCTTCCACTTGCTCGCAACATAGAGCTCTTAGTCTACTCGGACGCAGCTCCTGCCACTTCATCGACACCTTATTCTCTATGAAACTGACCCCCTGGTTGGCCAGAAGATCCACCAACTTATTAGCCTTTCTGCGAGCATGATGGAAACTGACCGTGCGAAGGCCCTGAAGATGGCTTTAAATTATTTGGAACACCAAAATTAATTTCTAATGTTTAGATAATTTCTCCGACGCAGTTCCATTATTTATTTTTTGCACTGAGTTGATGATTAACTCAAAATCTACCTCTATCATGACATTGAAACAGTTGTCTTGACTCAGAAAATCCAGGCATTCCTCCATAGCCATTAGTTCAACCATGTTATTGGTGGTTGTACCTAGGTGGCAATGGAAGATGGATATAATACTTCGCTCTGCATTTCTAAGGACACCTCCATACACAGCTGTTCCGAGGTTCCCTTTCAAAGCCCCATCAATGTTGTATTTTAAATAGCCTTCTGGAGGAGGATGCTAGAATTCCTTCTCTGTATCCATAGAAATAACCTTCCTATCTAGGCCTAGGGGAGTGAGCCCTTGCATCCCCAGCTACCTGAGAATTTTAAATCTAAATTTGAGGGAGGTTTTTTAGGGTAGATGTTAACCATGGTTCCCACAGTCTCCTTGAGTTGTTTCAGTATTATTTCCAACAGGCGGTGTGGGGGCTTCTTTTCATCCTTAAATGTTCTGTTGTTCCTCTCCTTCCAAGCATTCCATATAATGTAGCTTGGAGTAAGAGCCCACGCTGAGCTGAGAATTTCATAATATGAAAAATTTCTTCTCGAATTGTTGAGGGTATTAAAAATGATCCCTTTGTCTCTATCGGATTGTTGAAAGATTGTAGAGAAAATGTCCCATAACCAGGAAGTGAAAATGTAGTTGTTGAGTAAATGTTACATAATTTCTTCTTGAGCCTCACAGAGCTGGCATCTTGAAGGCCCATGAACTTCCCTCTTCCTAATATTCTCCCAAGTCAATATTTTCTTGTGACATACCAGCCACATGAAGAGTTTGATTTTCATCCACCCTTGGTGCCTCCAAAGGTTTTGCCAGATTTTGTTCAAAACCTGGGGATCTACCTAAAGGAGAATTCCTTTTGCTTCCTTAAGATTCAAAGTGCCCTCTTTGTTATTGCCCCATCTTAGTTGGTCTTGTCCCTCTGTAACTAAGATCTTCCTTTGTTCCACTATTTTCCTGAGCTCCTCTACTTTTGTTTTCAGAAGATTGTTATCTCTGTAATCGATGTTTCTCCAAATTCTCCATTTTTCCGTATGATGAGAATGATTCTAGAAGTCCTTAACCTTAATTAATCCTTAGGAATTTTACTACTGCTTAAGCTCCATGAAGTCTTCTTTTAACATAATTGATTCTTGTTGCCACTTGTCTTCCCAGAAAAGAGCAAGATTACCTTCTCTGATTTCCTAGAAACTATTTTCTTGTACTAGTCTTTTATTCTCCCAGGCTTTATTCCATATATATGAGCCCTTTATATTTCCTAAAATTCTTATGAGATCATTGTTTTTCCAGGAGCTAACATATTTTTCTTTCCAGATATTTTCCCATTGAGTCTCTGGATGTTGAACCCAACGTCACCAAAGTTTGGCTCCTAGAACTTTCCTGAGTATCTCCTAATCATCCAAACCTGGCCCTCCATGGTTCTTGGGCTTACAAATTCTTTATCAAGACACTAAGGCCCATTTCTTCCTAGTCTTCTCCTTCCTCAAAGGAAGTTTCTTTGAATATTTATGAATTGTTGAAGGACTCCTTTTGGAGATGGGAGGGTTGATAACATAAAAATAGGGATTGCTTGTAGAACAACTTTAGTAAGAGCTATCCTGCCAGCAAGATTTAAAGATCTAATGATCCATTTATTGACTTTATCCTGCAACTTATTGATCAAAGGTTCCTAAATACTTTTGAGCATTGGTTTAGCAGTGAGAGGAACACCCAAATATTTTGAAGGAAGGGAATCCCTTTGAAAGCCTAGAATTTTGGAGATGTTTTCCTGAATAGCAATATTGGTATTGATGAAAAAGAGTTTCGATTTAGAGAGATTAACTTCCATACTTGAAGCTAAGGCAAAGAGATTCATAATTTTTTTGTAGGTTGTAGCTTCTTTGACTGTGGGGATTCCCTGTAACGTGGTATCATCTACAAATTGTTGGTGAGTCAGGGCCTGACCATTTTTAGTTACTTGCAGACCTTTAATCTTTCCTATTGTTTTCACCTGCTTTATTTCCCTACCGAGTCCTTCCATCATGATGATAGAAAGAACGGGAGAGAGAAGGTCTCCCTATCTGAGCCCTCTTGAAGGATTGAAAATCTCTCCTATGCTCAGAACTATTATTTACAATTGTATATTATATATTCGTGATATGTTTGACGAAATTTCTGTCATGGCTAGTAGGGGTCCATTCATGGCGTTAAACAAGTATTTTCTTTAATATTATCATTTCCATGTTATTATATTGTTATGAAGAGATGGTTCTTATGGGCAGTGACCTCAAATCTAGGCATGAAAAAGTGGCTCAAATCCCAGGGTCGTTGGCATCGCACTAACAAATTTAGTCTCCAATCACTGGTAGACAAGCCTCGGAGAGTGACTTTGGGTTTCTAAACATTGTCATGCCTATAGCATGAGAGAAACTGAGGCTTAAATTGTCCAAAATTTTAGTGGGATCCAAGGGAAAGCTATCTAAAGTATTGGATTAGTTCCTGAGGGTTCTATAGCTAATGTTGAATGTCTATATCGTGTGTTTCCATCAGTTCCACTTCCTTAACATGACATAGGAGGTCGAATCATAACATAGTGGTCTGTCATCACATGTTTACCCCTACTAGCGAGTTTCTTAGGTAGATGTGGGAGGAGGGTGTAAAAAAGATGACTGGATATTTTCGCATGTCGTTGCCCCCTAGCACAAGGAAAAACCACCCCCCGTGAGGTTTGATATTAGGTCATCTTCGTAACGAGGCCCATCCTCAACGAATTGTGCTAGTGGGACTTGATGATATGTATAACAGTATTATAAATTAATATAAAAATATTTAAAATATTTAAATAACATTAACAAGAGTCTAATATAACATTAATGACATATTAATTATATATTAATCTACACATTTACAATGTTTGAAGTATAAATTAATCTATACAATAATGCATGTTAATTATGGTTGACTATTGTTGATATGGTCAACTATAGTCAACATGGACATCATAGTTTACAATATTCAACATGACTTCTATGGTGAACCATACTTACCTCGAGATTCATCGTCCACGTATAAGTGACCTATAGTGAACTATAGTTGATGAGCATGGTTGAGCATGGAGACCTCTAGTGTGTGGCTAGGGTTAACATATTAATCCTAATGTTTGTAATATTAATCCTAGGTTTAATTTATTAATGTTGGAGTTTATAATAATAATCTTAAGGTTTATTATATTGGGTTTATAATGTAAGGGTTTTTTAATTAGGGTTTAATATTGTAACATTGGAATTATATAAAAATATATCCAACATTGCATTGCAACAAACATTGTTTCAATGAGACAATTTGACAATAATTGTCGCAATGTTATGTTACAATGTAATGCATTCAACATTGCATTGTGACCTTACAAAATTGTGATTTTAATATTGGGTTTATAATTTATAATAGTGGGGTTTAATATTAGAGCTTATAATTTCAGTCTTAGAATTCATTATATTACGATTTACAATGTAAGGGTTTTATATTGGGGTTTAATATTGTGATGTTAGAATGGTATAAAAATGTAGATAACCTCACATCATGACAAAAATTGTCTCAATATGATAATCAATCTGATAATCATTGTCACAATGTTACATTACATTGTAATTTTTTCAACGTCACATTCTTACATTACAAAACTAGTGTTTAATATTAGATTTATACTATTGGGGCTTTTTAATATTGGACTTGTAATATTAAGATATAAGATTAGATTTATAATATTGGGGTTTAATATTTCGATTTATAATATTAATCTTAGGGTTTATAATATTAATCCTTTGAGTTTATTAATCCCTCGGTTTTATAATATTAATCTCTTGGGTTTTTTAATAATTAGGATTTACAATATTGATAATCCTTTGCATGTATTAATCCATTGAGTTTATAATATTAATATCATGGTTTATAATATTAAGGTTTATAATCATATGCTTTATAACATTAATACTATGGTTTATAATCCATTGAGTTTATAATTCAATATTTCCTTGGGTTTTTTAACTTCTTGGGTTTATAATGTTAATCCCTAATATGTATAATAGTATACTAGGTTTTGTAATATTAATCATAGAGTTTAATATTGATATTATGGTTTATAATATTAAATCATTGGGTTTATAAATACTTTGGATTTATTAAACCCTTGACTTAAATATTAATAATTAATTAGGTTTATTAATGCTTGGATTTATAATATTAATCCATAATATGTAGTTAGAGATTATAACATTGATCTTAGGTTTGTTATATTAATTTAGGGTTTATAATATAAATCCATGTGTTTATAATTTTTTGAACTTATAAGATTAATCATAGGATTTAATATTAGTGTCTTAGGTTTATAATCTCTTTTATTTATAATATTAATCTTAGGGTTTAATATGAATCTTTCCGGTCTACAATGTAAATCCCTTGGGTTTATTAATACTTTGGATTTTTAATATTCATCCCTTGGTATTAAAATATTTATATATTGGGTTTATTGATTCACGAGGTTTATAATATAAGTAATCCTTTGGTGTTATAATAATAATCCCTTAGGCTTGTAATATTAATACCTAATATGTATAATAATATATTAGGATTCATAATATTGATGTTAGGTCTAATATATTAATATTAAGGCTTATAATAATAATCTTAGAGTTTAATATTAATCCTAAGGTTTATAATCTACTGGGTTTATAATATTAATCCTAGGTTTCAATATTAATGCCTTAGGTTTATAATCTATTTGGTTTATAATATTAATATTAGGGTTTATATTCCTAGGTTTTTATGTGATCTTAGGGTTTAATATTGATATTTTGGGTTCATAACAACATGGGTTTATTGATCCCTTGGGTTTATAATAATAATCCTAGGGTTTATCGTCCCTTAGGTTTATGTTCTTAACCCTAGGGTTTAGTATTAATATCTTAGGTTTATAATCCATTACTTTATAAAATTAATCTCAGGGTTTATATTCCTAGGATTTAATATTAATCCTAATGATTTCAATATTAATCCATTGGGTATATAATTCTTCGGGTTTATTGATCCATTAGCTTTATTAAAAATCCATTGTATTTTAATATTAATCCCTTGGGTTTATAACATTGATAATCAATTGTATTTATTATTCCCTTGTGTTTATAATATTAATCCCTTTGATTTGTAACATTAATCCATTTTGTTTAATAATCTCTTGGGTTCATTAATCCCAAGGGTTATTATTACAGTATTAATACCAAGGGTTTATTAATCTCAAGGGTTAATATTACAATATTGATTTCTTAAGTTTATAATTTTATTCCCTTGGATTTATTAATCAGCTAGGTTATGATATTAATGCATTTGGTTTATAATGTTATTCCTTTGGGTTTATTAATTCCTTCATTTTATGATGTTAATAATCCCTTCGTTTTATTAATCCCTTGGGTTTATAATATTAATTTCTAATAGGTATAATAGTATATTAGGAATTAAAATACTTTTGTTTATAATATTAATCTTAATAATCCCTTGGGATTATAATATTAATAATAGGGTTTAATATTAATTCTTTATGTTTATAATCCCTTCATTTTATAAAATTATTCTTAGGGTTTATATTCCTAGATTTTAATATTAATCCTAGAGTTTAATATTACTTCTTTAGGTGTATAATATTAATAATCCATTTGGTTTATTAATTCTTTGGGTTTTTAATATTAATCTCTTGCATTTGTTATTCCCTTGGGTTTATAATATTAGTCACTTTGGTTGCAATAAAGCTAAAAGTGGATGACTGGAGCCATATTCAGTAGCTGGACTATGAGCAGATACCATTCAAGTGCAAGGTATGTCACGAATACGGACATTTTGCGAATAGATGCACTAAAATTGTTAACGTTGATAATGAAGAGCAAGATGGACATTGGGAGTCTGTCAAAAAGAAGAAATCTGTCCTCCTCTCCAAACCTGCTTTGAACTCTGACATCCCTGGTCCTTCCAACCAGTGCCACCCCTCCCCTTCTCCCTTCCCCTCTGGCCTCTCTCAAGATCCGCCTATCCCCTCCTCCTCCAGCCCCTTTCTTATCCTTTCCATTGATGATTCCATCCCTGACAACCTCGCCTTAAAGCCCTCTGATTCCCATTTTCCTCCGATCTCCTCTTCTCAACCCTCCCTTGAGGCCCCTTCCTCAAGAACCACCAGGAGCTCCTCAAAAGAACATGGAGTATCAAGTGATACGTATAAGAAACCGGGCCCTGGCAGGAAATCCGCCAAGCAACACAGAGATGAGAATGCCCAGAAGGACATTGCTATGGGCACTCAAACTCCAACTGAATCCTTCGTCATTGGACAACAAGAGAAAGAGGCTATTGGCAAAGATCAAGAGAGGTGAGCACCTCTCCGCACACCCAATGCATCATGATGAAAATCCTTTCATGGAACAACAGGGGATTGGGGCACCCCTCAAAAATAGCAGCCCTCAGAGATTTACTCCACAGTGAGAAGCCTGAAATAATGCTGATACAAGAAACAAAACAAGATCAGCAAGAAATGAAAAAAATCATAGACCAATAGAAGCAATACCTAGGAAGCATTAGCAGCTCCAGAGGAGCCTCTGGAGGGATAGTCACCATCTGGGACAACAATAAATGGATCTGCAGCTCCGCATTTATCAACCAGAACTGAATCAAAACTAATCTTGAAAGTAGAACAGGTGATAGAAATGTAGTCATATACAATGTTTATGTATCCAATCATTACAAAGAGAAGGAAATTTTTTGGGACAACTTGAAGACAAGTATCGAAGGAGAAAGCACTATAAATCTTATAGTCGCTGGAGACTTTAATTTGATCCTGCATGCCAACGAAAAAATAGGAGGAAAATTTGCTCCTGACCCTTACTAAGGCCATCTTGAAGCCATTATTCAGGAGAATGAATTAGTGGATATCATTCCTAAAAACCACAGATACACCTGGAGCAACCGAAGAATTGGAAGTGGCAATATTATGGAATGTCTTAACATATTTCTGGTCAATATATCGTTCCTCACAGTCTTTTCTGTTGGTTACACCAACATCCTCAGCACTTCTGCCTCCAACCACTACCCTATCACCTTAACTCTGGAGACCCATCGCCCTCTTGGTCCGATTCCCTTTAAATTCAGCCCTCTCTAGAATCGAAATCCTACAGTCAAAGCGATCGTTGAGGAAGCCTAGAGACAGCATGTGGAGGGTTCACCAAGCTTCATATGGGAGACTAAATTAAAAAAAGTCAAGAAGGCACTAAAAGACTGGGCTAGAGATAGCTATCAGGAACCCGAGTAGATTAAAAAGAGAGTTAAAAAAGATCTATAAGAAGTGCAAACAAAGGTAGAAGAGCAAGGTATTTCTCATCAATACAAAGAACAGGAGAACGCACTGCATGAACAGTTAACCCACATCAATAGGGAGGAAGAAATCAAGTGGCGAATTAAATCCAGGCAATTATGGTTACAAGGGGGACATAAAAATACAACTTATTTCCATAAACAGGCCACTACTCGAAAGCTCAGAAATAATGTAAATACAATCATCGACAACGAAGGAAATAGACACAGTAATCAAGAGGCCATAAAGAAGGTTGCCTCTAAACATTACAGGGACCTCCTTACTGAACTCAAAGGGACAGAAGATTATTCAGACTTGCTCCAGCACTTACCCAAGGGTGTCACTAAATAGATGAATGATATTCTAAACAGTGAAATTGATGAAGAGGAAATCAAAAGATCAATCTGGACTCTGCATCCAGACAAGGCCCCTCGACCTGACGGATTTCCCATCTGCTTCTATAGGGAATTTTGGAACCTGATTAAGAAAGATCTGGCAAAGATTATTAGATGGGTGCAAAGAAAAGGGAAACTTGGAGGATTCACTAATTCCACTTTTCTTGCTCTCATTCCCAAGGAGAATAGGCCCACCTCCTTCTCTAGGTTTCGACCCATATCCCTCTGCAACTCCTCTTAAAAAATTCTTACCAAAATCTTAGCTATGAGACTCAAGCCCCTTCTCCCCTCCCTGATATCTGAAAATGAAGGGGGGTTTATGTCCAACAGACACATGCATGACTCCATCCTTCTTGTTCAAGAAGCCATCCACTCGAGCCTATGCAAGCAAGAGAAAGGATTTGTGTTAAAGCTTGACTTAGCAAACACCTTTGATAGAGTAAGGCACTCCTTCTTGTTCGCAGTTTTAAAAAAAATGGGCTTTGAAAATCCCTTCATTAATATTATTATTGCCTGTATTTCTGGGATATGGATCTCCCCTCTGGTCAACAGTCATCCTCGTGAATCCTTCCAATCCTCCTGGGGCCTCAGACATGGCTGCCCTCTCTCCCCCTATCTATTCATTCTCATGGCAGAATCATTCAGCCAAGCCTTGGAACACAACGAAAGAGTGCGACTAATAACAGGAATCAAATTTGGAAATGGAGTCAAAAATATTAACCATTCTCAGTTTGTAGATGACACATTACTTATTGGGGGCGCCTCCACAACTATTGCAAGACGGTTTAAGAATCTGCTAGATCAATATATGGGGTATTCTGGAGGGGCAGTAAACTACCACAAAAGCTGTGTCTACAGATGGAATATAACAAACCAAACTGCCCATAGCATTGCTAGCATCTTTGGTGTCACATGCAACCTTGATTGGAATCACTTTTCCTACTTGGGCATGCCAGTGAGTCTGGGGACTCTGAAGGCGGAAACTTGGAACGAGATCATCGACAAAGTTAAAATAAAAGTGCAGCAACGGGCAACAATGTGGCTCAATCCTGCAGGTAGACTCATCCTCCTAAAATTAGGTATCACTTCTCTTCCTCTTAATCGCTTCTCTTTACATCAGGCCCCCACCATTTTTCATCATAAATTGGAAATAGCTCTTCGCCACTTTCTCTGGCAAAGGCGGAAAGAATGACAAGACAAGGTTCAACTTGGTATGTTGGAAGCATGTCATCCAATCTCAAGACAGAGGAGGACTTGGCATCAGATCCCCAAAAATCTTAAATTTAGCTTTTTGTGTGAAAATGGTTTGGAGGTTAATAACTAGACCCACAACATGGTGGAAAAAGGTGTTGGAGATCAAATACCTCAACTTCCCCAGGCAACATCTCCTCGATTCCAATATGCACAACATAGACTCTCATAAAATCTAGAGGTTATGCAAGAAAGCTCTTCCTATTCTTAAGCAAAATATTTCAAAAGTTCTAGGTGGGGAAAACAACATCAATATTGGAACAGACAAAATCATGGGGCTTCAACCCTTGAACACGCATGAAGAAGCTACTCAAATTATCAATTATTTCAATAGCAGAGGCATTCATAACTTAGATCAAATCTCCAACTGGGACCCCCATACCCACGCTTGGATGGGATGGACTTTTCCAAAGATCCCTACAGCATTAGAACCCAATCTTAGTTTCCTAAAGAAGCATCTTCATAGCAAAGCCCCTACAAAAAAAGAGGGAATGGATGGCTTCCGCTGGGATCCATCAGGATCAAACTATATTATAAAATCAGGTCATCAACACATCTGCAACAACACCTTCTAGATGCCTTTGTGGAACCACTGGAAAATCGCTTGGCGTATAGAAGCTCTCCCAAAGATCAAATTCTTCATATGGCTCCTTGTAAAGGGAAAAATTCTTACAGTAGAGAATTTAAACAAAAGGGGAATCAATGGCCCTTCAAGATGCCCCAATTGTTGCAATGCTGAAGAAACAATGCACCACTTATTCATAAAGTTCCCCTTCGCTGCTGAATGCTGGAGAAAGACGTCCTCTCTCGGAAACCTAACTTGGGAACCTCAACATAGCATAGCTGAGGCAATTTATACTTGGAAAAATTGTTGTCGCTAGAAATAAAAGAGGAGTAGCTTGGTGAAAAGAGTATGGGATACTCTTCCCCACACTCTGTTGTGGCGAATCTGGCTAACAAGAAACAAAAAAATATTCCAAGACAAGAGTCCCAATGTACAAACAACTTGTAACAAAGCCAAAAGCCTTGCTCAGGAAGAAATTGCAATCAACACCACAGGGAAAATTAATGCAACAAACTTCACGGTGGAGCAGCGAACCATAATAAGTTACATTTTGGAAAGGTAGGATAATGTTTAGGGAAGTATCAAGAAGGAGACACCAAACAAGGGACAGGATAGACCTTGGAAAATTAGACTAAAAGACCAAGAATTTAATAGGTGGATACAAAGGAACAACTGTTACTCTCTTTTCTTTGATGGGTCTTCAAAATCAAACCCAGGCATAGCTGGAGGAGGGGGTATGATCCTTAATGATAAATGGGAATGCATTCTCAGTTACGAGTGGAGTTTAGGCAAGGTGTCAAACAACTGAGCCGAAGCTCTAGCTCTGTTTCAGGGTCTAACCCAACTAGGTAAACTGGGAATTAAAAAAGTCAAGGTATTCAGAGACTCTTCAATAGTAATCCGACTAATGGTTCATCATCATAACTTGCCCAACACTATGCTACAACAAGTCAATCTCCGCAATCGACTCCTCCACCAGAATATGGATGACATTCAATACTTCCATGTTCTCCGTAGCCTAAACAAGGAGGCGGATGGAAGGGCCAACAAAGCGTGCCGAAGACCAGCAGGTACCCTTAGATGCAATTCTATAGAAGTATTTCAAGCTATTCCATGACTATTGTCAAAATCAACAACGCCCAACCCAAAATGATTGAAAACGTGGATGGAAAATGTGACCCTTGGGCTGTCAAAAGGACGCTCATGTGCAGCAGCATAACCCAGCATCAAGTATTTCATGTCATAACCTGTAGCTATGAAAACCACAGGAAAAACGTCGACGGATCCATTAAAAGATCTGGTACCAGGCTCCTCCAAGGTTCTCAGCAGATCCACTTGTATCCCGTGAAATGCCAACTCCTTCCCTGGCTCATTCTCTCTCAGCATTTGAATATTTTTAGCCCTTCCTCCTACCTCTTCCGCGATCATCTTCTCATCCCCAACTATCTGATATCCGCCCTCCCTCGACCTTATTTCCTTGTTTTCTCCCTCAGGTGTCGCACTACCCGCATTAGGAGCTTCTCCCGCCCTCTCTGCGCCCCTCGACCCTCCCCTTATCTCTCCGTTTTAAGCGCCCTGCCCTCCAAATCTTGTTGTCTGCTCACGCAATCTACCCAGCTTCTCTATCCGCTTGAGAAGCAGACTCATCAACGCCCCAGTCACTACGCAATCAGTCTCACCAGCGCTCCTGTTACCCCGAATCTATCTTCTTCTCTGGATCTTCGCTCCCCAAAGCGGCCCTTTCTCTGCGCTCTCAGTTGCCTTCAGGCCCTTCGAACCTCTGCGGTGGCCCCTGTCCTCTCTCCTAGAAACATAGTGTGCTTCCCCCTAGCTTTTGGATTTTTTTGCTTCTCATCCCGTCATCTTACTGTTGCCCTCATGGCCCGCAGCAATGACTGTCTGCACTGTGAAGATTTGCAGGCTGAGCTAGAAGAAGGCAGAGCTCAACAGTGCATCCTAGAGAATCAGCAGAGGATCCTGGAAATGAGGCTTGAAGATCAGAATCGTATTTTGAATGAGAAATACAAAGCTGAAATAGATATCTTCCTGCACAGAGTTGCCTCTCTCCATGAACAGTTCAGTCAGCTTTCAAACCGATGCAGCCACACTGAAGAATCGATTTCCATCCTGCAGTATATGATGGACAAGAAAAACAATGTAGCCACTAGCTCCTCAAGTGCCAAACAGGAGGGAGTGGACCAACAACCAGAGGAATCCACCACAAGGAAAATCAGCCACATAGTCATAGATTAATATGTTTTGCAAGTGTCAATCTTGGATGTCCCAATATGTAAGAATCTATAGTAGCCTAGTTACTGATAGATGCAGAAGTAGTAGAAAAAGGATCAAGAAGATATCCCCATTTTGTAAATCTCTTGATCCAAGCTGTCACCGACAAATAATGTACCTCAGGAACCTGGACTCCCCTTCTTTTTTCAGCCACTAATATAGCAACTGACTTTGTTAAAAAAAAAATATTAGTCACTTTGGTTTAATAATTCAAAATGTTTACTAATCCCTTAGGTTTATGATATCATTCATTTGGATTTATTAATCCAATTAGTTTATAATATAGATCCATTGGGTGAATTCTAGTATTAATAATCCCTTAGATTTATCAAAAAATAAATTTAAAAAAGTAAAAGAGATTCACAGGTTTTGGAGAGACATGCTCGGGCGCTTAGCAACAATCTGAACTGGAGTTTTGCATTAGGGTTTTGCCGTTAGTCATCATGGCGGGGCACGGAGGAGGAAGTTTAGCTCCCTCCTACAGTCAAGTGGTTGTGGATAGAAGTAAGGGAATTGGATTGCATAGCTTCAAGAAACCAAAGGAGGTGGCCAGAGAGGCTACGAATACAAAGAAATTGGAAAATATGAGACCTCATGGATAGGAAGAGAATCATGAGGAAGCTAGTAAGGAGAAGCGGACAGAGGTTAGCACTCAGAAAGTTTATCCTATGAGTCAAACAAGGGTCTGTAAACCCAAGTTGATCACTATTCCTCGGGTCGTTTTAAGTGACCCAATGCTACAGGTGCACAGAGATCACATGGTAGAATATGCAGTTATCTGGAAATTTATGGGGATTTGACCGATGAAGAAGGCTCTGAAAGCATGGATAAGGAACCACTGGAAACCAAAGGGGGAAATCAACCTTCACCTTGGCTCCAAGGGCTTCTTCGCGGTGGTGTTCACAAGCTTATAGGATAAAGATAGAGTGTTCGAGGGAGGACCCTATTTTTACACTTTTGTGGGCCTTTATATGCGAAAATGGGTGATGAACTTTGTCCTAGAATGAGAAACTTTCACATTGGTATCGGTATGGATAAGACTCTACTCCCTTCCTTTAGATTATTGGTTGCCAAAGTCTCTAAAGGCCATCGGAAACAAGCTAGGGCATTTTATAGAGATCTCAAATGCTACTCTAAGAGGCAAATACACTTCCTTCGCCCAGATATGTGTGGAAATGGACTTATCTCGGGCACATTCGGATGCAATAATTTTAGAGGTGTATGATGAGGAATGGTGGTAGGAAGTGGACTATGAACACATCCCATATAGGTGTCATAAGTGCCATGAACACGGGAACCTATCCAAGGACTGCCCATTGAACAAGCTGGAGAGGAAGATGAAAGACACTACACGCAAAGGTCTCGACAGTTTAACTAAGGTGGGGGGTAAAGGGAAAGGAGGCAAGTGGTACCAAAATAAAATTAATGAAGATGGACTACCAAGCCACAATAGTTTCTAGATATTAGATTCATAATTTCGAAACAATTGGACAAACCGAGAATCAGGGAGTATTTCCACTGAGAAGGAAATGGATTATGATATGGAGGATATACCAGAGAAAAAAAAACAAAAGGATGATATACTGAGAATTATGGAGCTCAGTAGGGACCATGAGATGACCCCAAGTGAGGCTGGAATGGAAGACCATGAGCTGCAGGAGATTCTTGAGCAGGAGAATTTAGATCTAGAAACGTTTCTGGAGTAGGGAATTACTAAAGGGGTAGAATTTCTACCAAAAGAGGAGTTTGATATGGTGCAACAACTCTTCCTTTGGAGCTCACAAATGAAGGTTTTTGGAGCCAAAATAAACCATGATAGCCAAGAGAATAGAGGGGTGAAAATTATGGAGGATACCCTGATGTATTCTTCGAAGAACACGGGAAGGGAAAGAGAAAGAAAAAACAGAATCAGCTACTGACCAAATGTGTGAAACTTATGATCAACTTAGGTAAGATGGGGGATCTTACCAGTTTCTCCTTTACAAACCGTTCTTAATGAAGCTTACAACCTTGAAAATTAGGGGTCTAGTAAGTAAAAGGAAAGAAAGAAATATTAGTAGTATAATAAAAGAAGAAAAACCAGATATGGTTTTTATTCACAAACAAAATGATCGATGGACAAGGTCAGAGAGATAAACAGCGAATGGTTAATCAAGTATGAGTATCTAGAGGTTAAATCAGATAACTCGGAAGGTGGGATTCTTACGCTATGGGATCCTTAGAAACTTGGAATCTTGGATGCTAAAGCTTCTACAAACTATCTATCGTTGGTGATTCAACCTTTAGCTAATAAGGATTTACATGATCACTAACATATATGGTCCTATAAAACTAGAAGACAAATTTAAGCTTCTCACCTCACTTGAGAAGCTGAGAGAGAGATATCCTGATATTCCCTGGATTCTGGCAGAGGATTTCAATATGATCCAATCTCTTATAGAGAAAAAAGGTGGTACAATAAAATTAGGCAGACACTCCATTGCTTTTCAGAACTTCATGAATAACATGGGGCTAGTGGATACTGAAATAGTAAATGGCACTTTTACTTGGAACAATAAGAGGGGAGGGGCTTCTCAAGTTGCCTCTAAAATAGAGAGGTTCATAATCTCATAGGACCTCCTTCTCACAGGCCTTGATGTGTTAGCTTTAATCGTTCCCTTCAGAGGCTCGGACCACTGGCCTGTCCAGCTTGAAGCTACTATTTGTGGGTACATCAAGGAACAAAACGTTTAGGTTTGAAAATGTCTGGCTCTCCAACCCTCACTTCACCAGCAATATTGAGAAATGGTGGATGGAAGATATGCCCATTCAAGGCACTAAAATGTTCATGTTATAGCAGAGACTTAAACACATCAAATCTAGGCTTAAAGATTGGAACGAAAAGGAGTTTGGTAATATTTTTAAAGCCAAAAAATAAGTTGAGTAGAAACTCTAGGGGATTAATCAAATCATCATCATAGAAGGTTTTACTAAGGAATAGAAAGGTTGACTCTCTTCAGAATGAAAGGGAAGCTCGGTGCATGTAAGAGGAGATTTTCTGCAGACAGAAATCGAGGATGCAGTGAATTAGAAAAGGAGAAAGAAACATGAAGTTTTTTCATAGATCAACCTTGGATCACAGATCACATAACATAATTTCAAAACTTAAAGATTCTCAAGGGAAAGAGATCATCTCTCACAAAGAAATGGAATCTGTCCTAGTTCAACACTTCCTTACCATAGTAGCGGAGCCTCTTGTCGATAGATCTCGATTCATTAACAATTTCACAAATTTCATTCCTAAGCTTGTAACCAGGGAAGACAACCACAATCTTAACAGGCCAGTGTCTGAAGAGGAGGTCAGTGAAGTTATCAATGAGATGCAAAATGGGAAAGCTCCTAGACTTGATGGTTTCAATGTGGACTTCTTCGAAGCTTGCTAGAAAGCAATCAAACAAGGTATCCTTAATGTTGTGGAGGACTGTAGAAGATCCAAAACTGTCCTGAAGGCTCTTAATACCTCTTTCATAGATTTGATTCCAACGCAGGAAAAGGCTATGACACCAGAAAGATTCAGACCCATAGTGTTATGCAATGTGGTGTACAAAATTATTTCCAAGGTGATCGCTAACAGACTCAAGCCCCTACTTCATGCTCTCATCTCACAAGAGAAAACTACATTTGTGGAAGGAAAATAGATTCTCAACAAAATCATACAAGCTCACAAGGTGGTACACTCTCTTAAAATTAATAAGCAAGCTAGTATGATCATTTAGCTTGACCTAGCGAAAGCTTATGATAAGTTAAGTTGATCTTACATCAGGGCAGTGCTATGAGCTTATGGCTTCCACCACAACCAGATAAGATGCATTATGGCCCTTATATCCATGGCTAGCTTCTTCATTCTACTTAACGACATTCCCTCTAGAACCTTTATGCCTTCTAGGGGTCTCAGACAAGGGGATCCGCTCTCCTCCTTCCTCTTTGTTTTCATGATGTAAGGGCTACGTAGAGTGATCAATATGGCAAATGCTGAAGGAAGAATCCAGGGGCTGAAACTTACCCTAGATGGTGATTCTTATACTCATCAACAATTTGTGGATGACACAATGCTGCAAGGCATTCCCAAAGTCAAGGGAGGTAGAGCTTTCAAACAAATCCTGAATGACTTTGCTTTGGCTACTGGTATAGAGGTAAACCTTCACAAATCAAAGGTTTTATTTTTTAACATTGACATTACTATTCATAGGAACCTTACCATAATTCTTGGGTTTCAAGTGGATCAGTTACCTTCCAAGTACCTTGGAATGCATCTTACTGACAGACCTCCAAGCAAGGGAGTGTGGGAGCCGATAACTAATAAACATTAGGAAAAAGTCAGGAAATGGACCTGCAGGTCTTTGAATTTGGCAGGGAATCTTGTGCTTACAAAGGCTGTCCTGCAGGCTATTCTCATTTTCATGTTTTTAGCTCTTCCTACTCCTAAAGGAGTTATGCAACAAATCAATAGTATTCAATGAGATTTTCTTTGGGGCAAAAGGGAAGAGAAAAAGAAGTGGGCTTTGGTAGCTTGGGACAAAATTTGCAAACCTAGGGCCCATGGTGATTTGGGGATTCATGACCCTAAAACCCTCCACTGAGTTTCGGGAGCCAAACTTTCGTGGAGGTGGCTCAAGGAATCGGAAACCCCTTGGGCCAGGCTTTGGAAACAAAAATATGCAAATAATTGGTAGGAGATGGATCATATCCGACTTTCTGGGCTCATCAAGGCCTCCCACATTTGGAACCTTTTTTGGGACAATAGAGCCATTGTCTAGCAGCATAGCTTCTGGGAGATCTGAGATGGGAACCTTGCATAGTTTTGGGAGGATAATTGGCAACATGAACCAAATGTGTTTAGATAAGAACTAACTGCTCTAAGAAATGACACTGACAACAAAGGTTTACTCATGGTAAGTGACTTCTAGGATCAGGTAAGGGACAATGGTAAATGGAGAATGTGGAAGGATCATGGTTATAGTGAAGAGAGTCCTTTGAAGGCCCAGGCAGATTCCCTTACTCTTGACTTGGAGCAGAGGAAGATTTTAGTGTCATCCTCATCTGACTAACTGAGATGGGGTCGAAACACCAAAGGCACCTTTAAAATCAAAGAGGAACAATGCATGGCCCTAGGTTTTGATTATCGAAACCCTGACCAGGTGTGGAATGACCTTTGGCAGAACTCACAATGGATGAAAATCAAGTTGTTATAAATGTGGTTGGTTCACTAACATAAAATTTTCACATGGGAGAATCTTATAAAAACGGGTTTTCTTGGCCCATCCAAATGCCATCTATGTGGCTTACAAGAGGAGACAATGGAACATTTACAAAACCTCCGTCCCTTCATGCCAACCTTGTGGGATTGGGCGGCCTCAATCTTTAGGAAAAATGACAGGGACAAACTCAACATCAGCAACACTTTGAAGAATTGGAGGAAAGACTTCTCAGGTAATGAAATCGTTAAGAAGGCTTGGACTCTAGTTCTAGGCTTTATTATCTGGGATGTCTTGAAAGAACGCAAAGGCAGGATTTTCAAGAACAGAACAAGCTCAACCCAGAACATCATTGTCCAAATTTTACGACAGCTCAAAGATACAGTAGGATCCCTTATGTGGAAAATTCCTGAGGACCCTCCATTGCACCAGGATGCTAGCATACTACTACAGTTGGGTCTCCATTCTCTGGTTTCCCAAGCCACTGACAAGGGTGTGCGAAAAACAAGTGCTCATAACGATATCTAGTAGCCTCCTCCTCATGGTTTTTTGAAAATCAATATAGACGGGGCTTCTAAGGGCAACCCAGGGATGGCTGGATTTGTCAGTGTTATAAGAGATGAGCAAGGGCACACAAAGGATATCTTTCACAATCATTTGGGGATTTCCACCAACAACACGACAGAGATCATGGCCTTACAACAATTCCTGGAAATCTTGGTGGAGTCAAATTTACACAATGCCATCATTGAAGTTGACTCTGAATTGGTCATTAATGCGGCCAAGAAAATTTTTAATGGAACGAAACCTAGAAAAGTATTGAAACATTGGAGGCTATCGCAGGTCTTTCAACATAATTAATCCCACTTGTAAACCCTGAGAAAAGTCAGCTTCATTCATGTGCGAAGAAAAGCCAACATGTTAGCTGATTGTCTGGCGAATGAAAGAGTGCTATGTAAGGAAAGCTATATTTGGCATGATTGGAATTCTATATCCTCTGGTAAACTACATGATGATTGTCAACGTCAAGCTACCAAAGATATGGAGCACTTCCAAACCATGAACAATGAACAAGAGGAAGACTAGCGGAAGAAGAAGAGAGCGAAAGCCCTTGAGCTACAGGAACTCCTAAACATAAACACTCAAATGAAGAGAAGAGTGAAGAAGTCAAGTGTTGAAGCACAGTAACCATTGGATCTAGAAGATCAACGGACGAGATTTGTTTGTAATGGTTAGCCAAGATTAAGTCACATAAGCTGGAGCTTTGACATGAAAGGCGGAGTTTCAATCTAACTACTAGAGGATGTTGAATGGCAGGTATTGATCCAGACCGACGGATCGACATGGTGGATCGACGATGATTGGTAGACTAGGAGGAATAGGAGAGAGTGGAAGTCCTTAAGCCTGGTTGAAATGTTGCAGTAAATCCTAACCATCGATCCCACAGTCATTGCTTACATCATAGTCAACTACGAGGGTCGAGAGCTAGTTAACTCATTTGCTATATGAAGGGTCGCAGACCGTAGGATTTAATGGCCTTCATCATCCAATGGATATGGAGCCGGAAAGGTATCGAACATTAATCTCATGGAAAAACCCGAAAATTTATAGATTAAAGTGGTTTAATCCTTATCGGCTCCATAAGTATGTTAAATGTTGTGTAAGTGGTCGAAGGCGATGTCATTGTAGACCGTCGAATCAAATGGGTTTTGATCTATGATGCTGGATCACCAAGTAGCTCTGTTGATCAGAGGATGTATTAACCATCAGATTGAAGGTAAGTTCGATGGTGGTTATTGAGCGATTAGGCTTGGGCGAGTGGACCCGAGAATATTTTTGGCACAATTTCAATTTATTTGAAGTCTGGATGTTTTCACATTTCACATGAGAAAACGGTGAAATCACTTGATGGTACGATGCAATCTTGTGATAGTCGTTGGTCTGGCGGATGAGATCAACGGTCGAAAAGAGAAATTGCATATCACAAGTCGGGATTCCTATGTGCATATGCTTTTGAGTATTTGTAACTCTCTGACACAATGTATGTTTTTGGGTTTTGTTGACCCTGTTGTTTGTTAACCAGCAACGGGTCTATCTTTTGCTAGTCATTACACTTGTAAAGATGTGTACCATATGTAATTTTTCTATTGGTTGATTGAAGGCTGCACTCTTACTTGACCAAAAAAATAATCCCTTGGATTTATTAACCCCTTGGGTTCATAATATTAATCCCAAGGGTTTATAATATTAATAATTATTTGGTTCTAATAATATTTTGCATTATAATATTAATCCGAATTTATAATAATATTATTATTTATTATTATTATTATTGTTAAATCAATACCATTCATGGCTATGGGCATATATCAACAATATTTACTAATATGGTTATGCATGTGATTCATATATGCCTATTTTATTTCATTTTAATTAATGTGAATTTTAATTTAATTTAATTTTTGAACGAGGTTTTACCTGTGAATATGGTTTGATTTTAGGATTCGCTGATATAAAATTAATAAAGTTTTGGAATTCTTTTGTATTTAATTAAATTAAACTATGAATATCGTCTTCAAATTTTAATTTTATTTAAAAAAATTGTAAGAAAATATACTCATATTATATTAACGTGCGAGAAGTTACAAAAATTAAAATAAAGAGTGGATTCTCTGCCTCTGTGGGATGAAACCAGAGATGAGGAACATAAGGACTTTTCCCCAAGAAGGAGAAACGAGAGGCTGACAATTTTGTATATTGCATAACTAGATAATTATTGACTAAAATCAAGCTTTCGAGAATAGTACATAATTCTACATGAAATGACAAAAATGATGCATAAAGAACCAAAAATTGTTCATTACGAGTGAAAGAGATTCAGGGCGCCACGTTGTCCACCTTCAAAATGATAGAACAAGAGTGAACTATAGAGAGTCCAGATTGTAGTGGAAAGACCGATGTGAGACATGTCATGTCTATGAGAGCTAAGTTTTGTCGCACTGAAACTACATAGTTGCTATGCTAGAATCACGTTGCATCTGGGTAGTGCCATGAGCCTGCAAGATGCTAGTGTCCATTGGATGCTTCTGAAGAATGAAGTAGCCTTAAGGGTTGGGGCAAGGAGGAGATGAGGACACATCAAACACCAAGGGGATGGGAGCTTGGAAGGGAGGGGGATGGCCCACAGGAGTGCAAGGAAAGAGTAGGGAGGAAGAGACAATGAATGGAAAATGGGATGGGGAAGGAGCTAGGGAAAAGGAGGAGGGAATATTGTGCAGGAATTCCACATGAAGGTCTCTGGTCAACTGCTTGAAAGAGGAAATAATTACTTTGGTGAATTACGAGAACTTCTATCGCGCTAGAAGCTCTCATTTTTTCATGGGAAGACTCCTTCAATTGAAACGCAGGGAGGTTCCTGAGTGCCCAAAGCTTCGAGCAACCCATGTGTATTTCAACTTCCTCCATAACCAAGACCTCCTTGCAAGTGGAGTTGGGAATTTCATTGTTGAACATAGCTGCAATGGTGGCATCGTCGATGGTTGTGAGGGGGCGCCCCCTTCTTCTCCCTTTGTCTGGGTGTCCACATCTCCCACTGTCACGATTCATGGTGAGGAGGTTGCAGAAAAAAAGTTGTGAAATGTGCCGAGGAGAATCACAGAAGGAGATTGCATCCTAGAGGAAGGAATGAACGTGGAGGAAGGTGATTTTAATGTTGGGGCATGGGAGCAGAGGAGTTTCTTATTATGAAAATTGGCACACAGGAGGGGGAGTGAATGTTGGGAGCGCCAATTGGTAAGGAGGATGAGTCTTGTGGCGGTTATAGTCTTTGGGCTTTAGGATGGGATCTTGAAGCCATTGGGTCACTTGGATTCTAGAAAATTTATTTTAATTTTAATTTAATTATTAATACTTATTGGATAAATTTTTTCTTATAATATTTTAATAACATGAATTATTAATTATACATTACTTATTTAATATTAATACAATATAAATTTATTACGATATTTAAGATATTACTATTAATTTTAAATAATATTAATCAATATCTTAATATTAATATTAATGATAATATATATTAAAATTAATAGATGTTAACATTTCAATTAAATATTAACTTTATATTAAATTGATGTTTATAGTGTATATCAACCAAAAATCTTGTATTGTTAATATATATATATATATATGAGAGATTGCACTAATTAACATAAAGACAAACTATTTATGAAAATTAAATTGTGGTTAACCATTAGGAAGAAGAATAATTGTTTGAGTCCATCAAATTTCAGGTGGCACAATTGGAACTGCTAGGAAATTGAGTGATAAGTAACTGCCATTTGGAAAGCAGGTGAAAGATGTCAATTACTTAACGTATGGAGAGATCAGGATTTAAAATTGATACCCATATGCCAGTTTTTTCCATTTTTATCCGTAAAATACAGTTAATATTAAAATAAAAACGTTATTGTTGACGTGCAAATAATTTTAAAAAAGTCAAGATGACAGGCATATAAAAAGTCAGAGGTTTCAAATTTTATAATTATTTATATATTTATTTATTTACAACTGGAACACAAATATAAATGGTTTTTTATCTTGTTTCTACCAATCCATCTGCCTTGTTTATTTATTTATTTAAACCAACTAACACTATAAATGTTTTCCTGGTTTGTTTCCACCAATCCATATGCCTTGTTTGGTTAGCATGCAATGCTCTAAATCACTTTAAATCGCAGAGAAGAAGATATAATAATTTTATCTGTGATAACATGTGACTATAAGAATATATTTATACATATTTTTATTTTTCACATGAGAAAATTAAAGTACAATGCATGTTCGATATTACTTTATATTCAAGGGCATTTAATGTGATTTAACATTAAGAGTTGGCGAAGTCACAAGTCTAAAAAATTATGCAGTTCCATAATTAAAGTATAATGCATGTCCAATACTACTTTATATTCAAGTGCATTTAATGTGATTTAACATTCGGAGTTGGCCAAGTCACAAGTTTGAAAAATTATGCCGCTCCATTTGAAGGCCTATAAAGCTTGGCAATGAGGTTTGTCATGCATCTGAAAGGCCATTGGATTTCCTTCATTTGAATTGAGTAATCCTGCCGACTTACTTTTATGTCGGATTGTTATTACAATATTGAAGAATTTTGTGTTTGTTATTTGATATTTATCTTAGCAAATTTAATGTCAATAATTTGCAGAACATTTTAGGAGTTGGATTGTTTTATTATCGCAAATACATTGGTTCTTGTTTTGATTGGAATTTTTGCATCTAATAACACTTAATGTTCATATAACGCAGTAAGAATAAAGAATCTATCTCAAGGCAAAGCCAAAGCTATGGTCGACATGGCTTCTCTTATTCTGTGTGTGCTTGTGATCTACGATGGTACTATCAATTCTCTTCCATCTCCTGTGGTGAGTCTTTCTTGGACATTCTACAATAGGAGTTGGCCATTGTTTGAGCTGACAGTGTGGCAGCACATGACAACATACATCACACACACGCTGCAGGATTGTTGAGGCTCTACTTCCATGGTTTCTTTGTCCAGGTATAGTTATACTATGACCAATGTCAAATTCATTAAGAGTTGTGTGTGCCTATTTTTCGCATATTGATTTTCTACTAGTTACACTCTACTTTTTTAATCAGGTCAAATCTTGTTACATTTTAAGAAGGAAAAAAATATTGAGTTGAAATCTCAAAAAGAAAAAAAAATATACCAATTTATAAAATCTATTAGATTTTTTTTGAGATTTAAAGAAAAGGGAAGAGGTGTCTTTTAAATTTGGGAAATGTAAACAAAAATTTAAAATAAATAGTCTAAAATATTTATAGCATAATAATCATTATATTTATTGATTAAAAGTTTGGTTTTTTTTTTTTTATACAAGTAAATAAGTTAATTATGTAGGAAATTTGGGTATCTCATAGGATTGAAGGATAGACCACCAAGTAGTAATTCCATGTCACATGGTTTTTTTTTGAATAATAATAATGATTCAGCATACATTTGGGGATAAGAACCAATAATAGTTGTCTCTTTTTAACTTGACAAACTCTAAGATTTCTCTATTGTTTCTTGCTCCTCTGTTGGGTGGTTTTCCCCTTGATATATAGCATTGGATATTTTTTGTATTTTGCTGCAATTCTTTTCTCTGTTTTGGATAGTATTACGAGTGAGAAAGGCCTTCGCTAATATAACCTTTTTTGTTTTGATAATAAAATAATCTATTTTTTTATTGAAAATAAAAAACCCTGAAAACAAAATTTTGGAAACCTATTTCGGAAATAGTATGTTATTTTTTACTCTAAACTCTTCAAAATTCAATTGGATTCAGTTCAGTGCACTATTTTTTTCATATAAAAGCAATTATGCATATAATTTGCAAAAGCTTTAAAACTTGTAAAAATAAATATTAAAAGTCCTGTGAAAGGCAATTTGAAAATAAAACCTTAAAAGAAAATGCCATGATGGGTATGGGTAACCGTCAAATTTAACCCCTGGGAGAGATGGTGGTGTGTGACGAAACCAAAATAGAGTTGACAATGGACAGCGAGATTGGACATCACTTCCGGCCGTAGATCATCGAATCACAGAAAAGAAGGTATGTACGGCAGACAGGGTAGAAGAGGGAGGTTTTCGCTGGAGGTATGGGGAATGACCACCGAAGGAAGGGATACGAGAGCGACAAGGAGTTCCTATGCACGAATGCCACTGTGAATTCCTTCACATATGAGACGTTATAATTAATGATTTGTCACTCTTAAACCTATTGGTATTATATAAAAGGAAAATATGATTTGTTTTCTTGATTTGAAATGGTATTTTCTTTTCCCCATCTTTTTATTTCTGTATTGATAAAATTGAATAGGTTTGATGATACTGTTTTCGATATAAAAATGGTTACAATTGTTTTTTGCAAATAACGCAACATATTATTGTAAAAATTGTGAAAGATTTTCACAAGCAAAAGTTTCTAAATCATTTTAAACAGAATATATACTTCTACATTACGATTATTCAATGGTAGCCGTGCAGTTTTGTTTTTTTTTTTCCGGTCAGGATGGCATATGGACGTCAATTTTGATTGGAGTTTGGGGTTGGCTTTTTAGCCATCAATAATCTCATTTAACTTTTCTCTTAATTACGTCTCTCATCTAGTTCAGCTCACTGGGTTGTTCAATCTTTTTTAGATTCTCTTGTATAATAACTTCATTCAATATCAAATAAAAAATAAGGAAATTAGGCTGAATCTAGGTTAGTTCCTCGTCAACCAACACTTAAGTTGCATGCTTAATAGTGGTAGTTTTGAGTGGAGAAATAATTCGATAACAAATTTAAAATCTCCCATAAACAGGTGCATAACCTCGAAGCAACATCAGATATAATCATAGTAGTAGGTATGAAGGTTGGTTCAGTTCGGATTTGATTGAATGCAGAAATACATGTGAAGAGATTACTAAAACTGGTCTTAGAACTTGGTGGATCCCATTAATATTTGGCATGAGCCGTAGGAAGTAGAAATGTTGAGCCAAAAGTGGCATTATGTTTTTAGGAATTGTGGTGCAAATGGGAATCATTCTCTATGATTTCGATGGGAAATCTCAAGTATGATGGTTCTGTGTCCTTCTTTGTTGAGTAATGTTTTTTTAATAAAAGGTAATCCTCAAAATTGGAGTGATATGCATTAAAATTTAAATATTGATAGCTTTCCACAACAAACAACAAATAAAGGTAGTAGCTCATAGTTGTGTGTTTTTAGTCTAGTCAATGTTGGTAGTTTATAGTTGTGCAATTTTAGTCTATTTTTCAATGTTCTTCTTTTAGTAGCAAGGAGTAAATTATGTTTTCTTTTTTGATTTCTTTTCTTCCCAATATAGGCATGTTAATTCTAGGCTCAAATTTTCTAGAGAATGGTAAATATTTTAATCGCCCTATGTTTTTTATGAGTTCTACATGGTTTGAGAGCCCTATCATCAATCATCACCATTTACCTATTAATGTTATGCTATTGCACTTGGGTCTATTACACCCTATCGATGGACATAATATTTGGTGCTAGGTAAGGAAACTTTAGTGGCCATTTCTCTAGTTCACCCTAGGCAACAATTTATTGAAGTGCTCATATGTTTTTGACCCCTCTCTTTGTCCCAATAGTGAAGTTATGCTCATATTTTTTTGACTCCTCTCTTTGTGCCAATAGTGAAGCTATCACTCTAAAGGGGATAAGGAAATAATGATTGGGTGGTAGAATCTCTTTAACAACAAAAAGTGGTATATTCGTTCAACCTAGGCAAAGAATCTCCCCTATGACAATGGCTATATAATTGCTTGTGCAACACAACCTTTAGATCTGTAGCTTTGAGGATGAGCTAGCCTCCCTTCATTAACATGTGAATGATCTCCAAATCTCTGTGAGCGAACTATATATAGGGTCCTTCTTCCCCCTCTTAGTACTACAAAAATTCATCTTCCTTATTTAAATGACATGGTGTCTCCAATGGAGGATGCAAAGTTGTGTAATGATGATCTCTTTTTCCTACACTCTAGTAAAAATGCATTATAAGTGTCTTGAAATTTTGGTAGACTCTATGTAACTAAGCATGTCCTTCTTGTAATTCTAGTTATAAGAAGGTCTTGGTTTTTTATAGAAGCCAAGCATTATCTCAAAGAAAACATTAGCAACTAGAGTTACCATTTTTGTAATCATAACTATATGGCCATTCTCCTAAGCATAGAATATATAATACCACTAAAAAAGTTACTTAATGACATTTATATTTAACATTTGGCTAAAAAGTTGAAACGACAAATGACATGATATGTATATGTAAATATCAACTTTAAATAATAAAAGAAGAAATTGTTTTGATGTGTTGCTATTCTTGAAAATATGTTAAAGCTTTCATGTGATATTTGATGCCTATGTGTGAGGCAAATTGTGGAAATTAGTAATTCCCAATAAGGGGGCATGAACAAAAGATCAAAAACCCCCCTTTTTGTCAATAAATGTCATGAAGTGGAATGTGCACAAGGTAACTTAGGGAGATAAATACAATTTCTTTTGAAAAGAGGACTAGTGGGAGAGAAATACTTGCTTAAAACCCAAAGAATGAGCAGGAAACTGCTAAAGGTGTTCAGGGGGTAAATTTTCAAAAGGATTTAGGTGTTTCCTTTCCTCACAAAGAGGATTCCAGCTCAAGTGGAACCACCTTGAAAAACTAGTTCTGCAAGGATCTGAAGCCTTTGGCATATTTCTGGGAAGCAATTAGATAAGTGTATAGATGTTGATTAAATTTGTGTTTTGGTGGCAGTGATCTGGTTGTTCAGATTGACTGATTGTTGGTTGATACGATTATTGCAGTCGTGATTAATTGTGAGCACATGTGTCAAGATTATCGATTCTGAAAATAAATGAAACATGGTCCATGGACGAAGAGAGAAGGTCATAGCCTTCTGTAGGCCAATGCCTACGTACTAGTAAACATATCAGTTAGTACAAGAGCTAGGGGGTTATAGCCCCCTTCCAGTAGAAGCTAGTCAATGAGAGATGGTTATTTCCTTCTGCAGGTGAGTGTCTGCGTACTTGTATGATTCTGCACTAATACAAGATTGTAAAAATATTTTATTTATATTAAAAGAAGATAGAGACGACAACAGCAGGTGGTTTTTTTCCGGCATTGGTCTCCCACCTTAAATATTGATGTTCATGTGTGTTGCTTATGTGTGACAGTTTATTTATGTTATTACTTCACATAGCTACTATTTAACAAAGTATTGATGGACTGATTAAATATCAACACATGATGAACTAACTGAATCATAAGTTCACTAGATATACATTGGTTTCATTAACAACAATTGCATGCACACGTGAGTTAAATTCACTAAATTAGTGTATATAAATCCAATTATGAAATGAAAATTTATTGAATTGTAAATACCGATTCAGCCCCCCAGTATTATTTCCAATAATTGGTATTAGAGAAGGTCCTTAAGAAGAAGATTGATTGCTTGAAGGGATATCTATTAAAATGAGCAATCATGAAGGCATGGGATCTATCACACCACCAATCTTCAATAGAAACAACTTAGTATATTGTAAGATATGAACTAGAGCATATCTTCAGTCGCTTGGAGCTAATGTTTGGGAAATTGTGGAAGGAGGATACCAATTTCCAACAACAATGCCCATAGATATAGCAGGAAAAAAACTATACGAAACCAACGCCAAAGCCGTCAATACTCTATTGGGAAGTCTGTTAGAATCAAAATTCTTCAAATTCATGGAGCTAGAGCTAGTTAAAGAAATATGGGACAAAATCATTCAGAGCTATGAAGGAGACTCACAGGTAAAACCTTCTAAGCTCCAAACTCTTAGAATTCAGTATGAAACTCTCAAGATGCATAATGATGAAAGTATTCCTAGTTAGTTTTTATGTGTAGATGAGATTGTTAATTGTATGAAGAATCTGGGTGAAGAAATAGAGGAGGCTATTTTAAAAGAGAAAATTTTGAGATGGGTGTCTTCTAAATTTGAGTCAAAAGTATCTGTCATAGAAGAAAAGTAGGATCTTCAATCTATTACTATTGTTCAACTTCATGGAATTCTAACTTCCTTTGAAATGAGGAAAGGAGGTCAATAACATATTAGAGAAGCCGTTTTCAAAGCTTCAACAAAGGGAAAAGAAAAGGAATATCTAAAGGAATGAGGATATATTTTAGAAGAAGATGAGGTAAACTTCGTAAAGAATCTTCAATGTGGTTGCAAAAGATTCAGATGTAAACTACCATTCAAATGTTTTGCTTGTGGTAGAGTTGGCCATTATGCTGCTAGATGTTCTCATAAAGATAATCATGAAGAGGGAAAGGAGTGTACAAAGGTTAATAGAAAATAGTTTGTCAATAGAAAAAGTTATCATAATAATGAAGATAGTGATGCCATGTGTAATAGTGATAAAGATGAATATGAAGAAGATTTCAAACTACTCATGGCTTACGAGAATGATGATTTTACGGATGCTTTAGAAGAGGAAGATTTTATTGAAGAAATAACTGAACTTAAAATATGTTTGGAAGAAAAGAATATGGTCATAGACACTTTAACACATCAACTTACCAAAAGAGAAAAGCACAATGAAAAATTATAATGTGAAGTAGTGGGTCTAATAAAAGAACTTGACAAGAGAAAGTCACTTAATCTTATATTTGCTAAAGGATCAAAAACGTTAAATGAAATCGTTAAGGTTCAACATTCTCCTCTTATAAAGGTTGGTCTTGGATATACTAGAGAAACATCCCAATCACAAAAGTCGCGAGCCATCACCAGAAGCTATCTTGATGCAACTAAGACCAATGCAAAATACATCAATCTTTAGCAAAAGCCCGAAAGTACTCCTCAGGTAAATCATGCTCATTCTACTCCAAGGGTGAACATCAATAGAAGCATCAAAGAAAAGGTAAACAATACCAAAAGATTTTATGATCACAGAACCATCTTTAATTGAAAACGTCTTTCATGCCATAACTTTGGTCATAAGGTTGCTCGATGTGTTGCATACAAAAATATCATGATTAGAGAAGCACGAAAACTAAGGAGCGTGAGAAGAATAAAGAAAAGTTTAATAACTTTTCTCATCTTGAAGATGAAATTGAATGTTCATTTAGCAATAACTTTGGTCATGAAGAATCTCAATGCAGGAGCAAATTTCAGCCAACAATTCAAAGGAACAAACATTATCAAATTCCAACATATGGAGAAAGAAGGAATTTCAACCACAAAGATTTGGAATAGCTATATTTGTAGAAGGACAAGAAAATAAGTGGTAAATTGATATTGAATTCTCTAAACACATGACAGGTGATAAAAATAAAATCCTTTCATATAATTCTCTAGAAAAGGAAAAGAATGCCTCTTTTGGAAATGACACACGAGTTGTCATTAAGGGTAAAGGTTCTTTTTATGTAAAGGAAAGGTTAAACCTGGAAATGTTATGTATGTTGATGGTTTAAATCATAGCTTTATGAGTGTTAGTGAAATATGTGATCAAGGAAATGAAGTTGTGTTTCGATCAAATGGATTTGTGGTTCGTGAGCTTGATACAAAAATGAAAATAATCAAAGGTACAAGAACTCCAAGAAATCTATATATACTAAAAGGAGGTCAAGACCAATGCTATCTAAGAAAAACATAAGAGAACTAGTTATGGAACAAAAGATTGGGGCATCTAAGATTTTCAGAAATAAGAAAAGCATGCAGACTCAAGGAATTTTGTGATCTTCTAGATATGAGAATCCTAGAAAATATCATCTGCAAACCATGTCAATTCTATAAGAAAACTAGAGTTCATTTCAATGAGAAAGAAGGATGAACAAGTAAGCATCCTGAACTAATTCATACTGATTTGTGTGGGCCAACAAGGAAAAATTTACCTAGTGTAGAAAAATACTTCATTTTATTCATTGATGATTTTTCTAGAATGTGTTGGATTGGTTTACTAATGCATAAAGATGAAGCATTTGAAAGGTTTAAAGAATTCAAATCTTTAGTTGAAAATAAATCAAATCGAAAAATCAAATGTTTCAGATCTGATTGAGGAGGAGAATTCATATCAGATGAATTCTTTGAATTTTGTGAACAACATGGAATGAAAATACAGTTCTCTATTGCTAGAAATCATCAACAAAATGTCGTGGTTGGAAGAATGAATATAACAATTAAACAAATGGCTCGAGCTATGCTTGATGAATCTGGAACTCCTGCCACCTTCTGGGGTGAATTTTCATATATTGCTATGAATATTCTCAACAAAGGTAATTTTTGGGTAAATAGTGATCAAACTCCATATGAACTTTGGTATGGTAAGCCTCCTACTTTAAAACACTTCAGATTTTTTGGAAGCAAATGTTTCATTAAAAAGACTGATGAAAAATGTGGTAAGTTTGAATCCAGAGTAAACAAAAGAATTCTTCTTGGTTATTCATCTAGAAGTAAACGATACAAATTCGAAATTTTTTTGAATGCATTCATGTAGTAATTGATGAAGCATGCAGAAATTCAGAAAAAATGAAATCAACAAAGGAAAATAACAATGAGGAAGACGGTGAATGCTTTCCCGTATCAAATCAAGATGATATAAAAGAAGAAACCAATGAAGCATCAAAAGAAGAAACAACCGACAGGGAAAAGACTCCATCTAGGTATGTTCAAAAGCATCGTCCAAAATCTAAAATTATAGGAGAAAAAGAGTCTAGAGTACAGAAAATAAAAACTCTTGCAAGAACTTCTAGTTATGTAACATTACTCTCCTCCATAGAACTACAAAATGTTCATGAAGCTAGAAAATATGAATGTTGGTTTAAGACCATGGATAAAGAACTTGACCAAATTGAAAAGAATGATACTTGGGGATTAGTTCCTAGACTGCATGATAAAATTGTTATAGGAGAAAAATGGATATTTCAGAATAAGTTGAATGAAAATGGAGAGATTATTAGAAACAAAGAAAGACTTGTTTGTAAAGGGTATGCTCAACAAGAAGGTATAGACTTTGAACATAATTTTGCACCTGTTTCCCAACTTGAAGCCACAAGAATGTTTCCTTCTCTTTCAATTTTTCAAAATTCAAAGTGTATCAAATGGGTGTAAAATCTGCATTTCTTAATGGAGATTTAGAGGAAGAAGTTGGTATTGAACAACCAGAAGGATTCGTTCTAGGAAATGATGCAAAACTTGCATGCAAGCTCAAGAAGGCTTTATATGGACTGAAACAAGCTCCAAGGGGCCATGTATTATCGTCTTGAAAAATATTTACAACAACAAGGTTTCACAAAAGGATCCGCAAACAACAACTTATACGCAATGTTTGAGAATGATAAACTACTAATTATTGTTTTTTATGTTGATGATATCATATTTGGAGGCAATGAAGAATCTATCAGTCATAATTTTGCTTGGGTTATGCAGTAAGAATTTGAAATGTCCTTACTTGGTGAACTAACTTAGATTCTTGATCTACAAGTACAACAAACAAAAGGTGGTATTTTTCTTTCACAAACTAAATATCTGAAGCAGATTCTGAAGAAGTACATCATGGAAAATTCTAAACCACTCTGTACTCCAATGGCAATAGGATGTAGTCATAGTTCTAATGATGGATGGATCACCTACAGTGAATTAACCAGCATATAAATCTATGATTGGAAGTCTACTTTATCTAATAGGTAGCAGACCAGACATCATGCATGCAGTAGGAATTGTTGGAAGGTTCCAAGCAAATCCAAAGGAATCACATCTTTAGGATGTAAAAATAATATTCAAATATCTCCAAGGAACTCAAGGCTTTGGTCTATGGTATCCTAACAATATAGATGTGGATTGGGCAGGAAATGTTGATGATCGAAAAAGAACTAGTGGAGGTGCATTTTATATGGGATTATAATTACTTTCTTGGTTCAACAAGAAATAAAGTTTGATTGCCTTACCTACAGATGAAACGTAATATGTGGCTGGTGCATCTTGCTACACACAACTCCTTTGGATGATGCAAACAATGCAAGACATTCCAATCACATGTTCTCCACACATATCCATTCTATATGATAATACAAATGTCATTAGTCTTGCAAAAAATCATGTCATGGACTCTAAGACCAACCACATACCCATTAATTACCATTTTCTATGAGAACAAGTGCTTCAACAAAAGGTTAAATTAGAGTATGTTCCCTCCAAAGAACATGTTATTGATATATTTACCAAACTCCTTCCAAGAGAAGCATTTGAATATCTCAGAAAAAATCTGGGAGTGGTTTTTGCATCATCATGCTGTTAAATCCAGTTTTGAGAAGAATGGTTCCTATATGCATGTTTCATGAAGAAGAATCATGTATATATGCGGGTTTCTGTGCCTGCAGGAGCGTACATGTTTTTCTAATAGAAAAACAGTGGGTCATATTTAAAATCAATTTTTGACGTGGGTGTTTAGTCTGATATTGATGATTACAGTCTGCTAATACGATTTGTTCATTGTTGTTTATTTGACTAATGAACATGCCTTGCTGAATGATTTTTTGACAATGCATAGGTAGCACAGGTTTAGGAGGAGCATTAGCCTTCAATTTTTCTTTTTTTATGCATTGTTGGGATCATGTTTGTTGAACTCAGCTGTGGTTTCGGATATTCATATCATTTCTTGTAAAGGTCATGTAAAGGCCCATGATGTGATAAGAATATGTCTCTTTCTATCATAGTCTATTAATGAGTCCTTTTGGACATATGATGTAATTTGTACCCCCACTATGCACGGGAAATATGATGTAATGATTGAAATTTTTCAGTGATGTATGAAATTTGGTATATCGCCACTTGGTTGGGTGATTGATTTATGTATGAGTCATTGGTGATAAGAAGGTCATAATCACATATTTGAGTTATACACTCATGTTATTCTTCTGAAAAATATCTGTGTAGACTCTGCATATACTCATGGGCAACATGGACAACATAGTGTATCTCAAACGGGGAAATATCTTGGTCCGCCCTTTGCCCTTGGTGTCAAAGGGGGAGAGTATCTTGGTGTTGCTTCATATCTCTAACAGGTTCTACAACTTGAAGTAGTCAACACCAATATGGCTGCCATCAAGTCCAAAGGTGGGGATTTTTGGCATTATGATACAAATGTTGTCCTTGATGGAAACTCATAAGTAAGTTCAAATTTGATAAAGAGAAACTCACATTGTAACATGTCAATTCCAAGGTAACAGGGCAATGGTACAGAGGAACAATAAGTTGGAACAAAGGACAACTGATTAGAATTAAGGAGTTGAAGAAAAGGGATGTTTTAATTAGTTTAAGCTATATATGCAAGTTCAATTAATCAAAGTAGCATATACAAGTGAATTCAAAGTACAAAAGGAGTGTATACATATGCGCGCACTTTCTAAAGAGGAAAAGCACATATGGGTTGAAAAATCATGGAAATTTAAAATTAAATAATACCAAGGGTCAATACCATGGTATTAGCCCACAATATTAAGCGGAGTAATGGTAATTTGATCCCGTCAAAGAATGCCATAGGTTCTAAGTGTTCTTTTGGTGCGAAGTATTGAGAAAGGCCAAAAACTATATAAGGAAGAGAAGGTCAAAGGGCCATGTTTGGAAGTGAAAGGGTTTCTTAGGAATACTTCCATCTGAAGTATATTTTATATTGTAGGGATTATGATTATGATATGATCTGAAATATTCTATACAACTTGGATATAATGTTGGATCAGGATCATGAGACCTAAAATGACTTATCATTGTATGATCTGATATTGGTTAGGCTAGATATGGAATAGCAGAGAAGTTGTAAGTTAGTATTCGCAAATATATACGGTTTTTCTCCTTGGTGAAGGTGCGTATACATGCTGGTTTGACTCTTCCAAGTAGCATATGCAAAATAAAATCTTGTTGTTTAGAAATGACTGATCTATCTAATAAGTGTTGTTGTTTTACTATTGTCTTTCAATGATGTCTTCTTAGATCTAAAAGTATAACTATATGCATAAGGAGATTGAGATTGGTTGATTGATTGATTAAGGGAGAAGGGTGATATTTGTTGTTACTGGTTGATACAATTTTGATTTAGAGGCTTTTATGATTCAGTAATTTTGGAGGTATACGCAGGTTTGATTAAAGGAAGTAGCATATACACGCAGGTTGGCTTCATTGAAGTAGCATATACATTCTGACATATGATTTGTGAGGTTACAGTTGGTTTTGATTGATGATGTAGGTTTTTAGGTTCAACATACTGTTCTGGTGGCAGTGACCTGATTGTTCAGATTAATTGATTGATAGTTAACACAGTTATTGTAGTTGTGATTAATTGTGAGCTTATCTACCAAGAGTATCCAATCTAAAATTTTATGAAACGTGGTCCCTAGAGGAAGACAGAAGGTCATAGCCTTTTGTAGGTCGGTGCCTATGTACTAGTAAACATTATCGACTAGTACAAGAGCTAAGGGGTTGTAGATCCTTTCCAGTAGAAGCTAGAGAATGAGAGATTGTTGTAGCTTTCTACAGGTGGATGCTTGTGTATTGGTATGAGTCTACACCAGTACGAGGTTGTATGAAAATTTTCATTATATTAAAAGAAGACAAAGATGACCGTAGCAGGTGTTTTTTCTCCCACATTGAGTTTCCACCTTAAATCTTGGTATTCATGTGTGTTTTTTATGTGTGATGGTCTATTTTTGTTATTACTGCACATAGATATTGTTTAATAAAGTATTGATGCACTCATTAATGATCAACACACAATGAACTAACTGAATCATAAGTTCATTGGATATATGTTGGTTTCTTAACAATAGTTGCGTGCACACACAATTTAAATTCATTGAAGTAACATATATAAGTTCATTGGATATATGTTGGTTTCTTAACAATAGTTGCGTGCACACACGATTTAAATTCATTGAAGTAACATATATAAATCCGATTATAAAATGAAAAGTTATTGAATCGTAAATACTGATTCACCCGCCCCCAGTATTATTTCCAACATATGTGTACCTTATATGTAGTTCTCTCCGCATCTATTTTGATTTGATATAGGTAGCTAGAAAACAACAGGTCAAAGATCAACTCTTCCTCTATTATGCAAGATGATAAGAGTTTTAAAGTGGAAAACTCACATTGGAATTTGCCATGGGGTGAGAATGAACGAAAAGAAATGAATAAATAATTAAAAAAATTGTCACACAAGGTAAAAATAGAAATAAGTAATATAAATAATGGAAAAAATATAGATTAAAATTATCTTTCAATATATATATATATAGATAGTTGGGAGTGTGGATACATATATGGATGTATAATTAAGCTCAGGAAAAATGTGGACGATGTCAGGTTATTTGTCTCCGTAACAATTGAGAAACCCTATACATTAGCTCGGAGATAGCAATCCTACAGATTGTAATGTTAGGGCTAGAAGAATAACCTCGATAATTTCCCGTGACAAGAACAACTAGGTCTTTGGCATAGTACTTTACATAATAATAAAAATATTCTTAAATATATATAGTTCATTAAAGTACACACAAGTCACATAAAAAATTACAGAGTATGCATAGTAAGGAAGTAAATATAACCATACAGAATTTAGAGAAAGATAACATGTCATATATGTTTAAAAAACCAAAGAAAAACAATAATAGTAACCGAATGAAATAACGATAAAAAATAGCAAATAATTTACAAGATATTTTCAAGAAAATAAATTATACAATTATTCCCTTTTCCATGAACAACAAACTGAAAAATTTAATCTTCATCTACATGGGAAACTAAAACCTTGTCAAGTAATATTATCGGTTAACTTATACAAAATTCTATAACAAAAACATATTATCACATTTCTTCCAAAAGGAAAAGCACATATTATCACCTTTCTTGCAAAAGGAAAAAGAATATATACTTTATATAAGAGTTTACAAGCACCACCACCTTGCAGGCTTGGTGGTATACTTAGGAAGGTATATATGAACCATAAAATTTACCACAGAGGAAATGAACCCTTAGACCGCAGCAACGATGAACATTGGTGAAAATATTGTCTATGTAAATGGGGCTTTTACCCTATATACAAATTTTAGAAATTACACAGATAAATATAGAAATTCATAAAACTAAAGGCAAATGGAGGGGATTTTAATAAAACCTTAATACAATGATTTCCAAATGGGTCTCCCATGCTTGCATGAGAACCAACGAAAATAAAAAAAAAAAACAGGAAGCACCTATAATGGCATGAGGCAGAAGAGAAAATAATATGAAAATTAATTCCATAAACAGAGACAATGAGAATAACCATACACACGACTAACCTGAAAAGGGCGATAAGTGTGCTCTTGCTTAAAATCCCTAAAAATTTCCTAACACGTTACCGTGAGGAAACACAGCAAACTTGTATGTAAATACCTTTAAATGAAACTACCTGGCAAAGGGAGTGAAGCCATAGTTAAAACCATGCTCCACAATATAGAGACTGTCAATATGGAATGTATGGAATAAGGGAAAACCCCTTTTTTACAAAGAAAAGAAAAAGAACCTAGGCTTCCAACCTCAGAAATGGTTTCAAAAAATTATTAAAATTATTATCTTGTGATTATAGCATGACCAAGAACGATGGTCTTGAACCCAGGTAAGGTGAGAACCTAATCCAAGAGCTGCATGGGAAACTGGTTTTTACCTACATTTAAACGTAAATGACAATTAGTAGATAAATATAATTTAGCCGTGAAAAATGCCCAAATTTTACACAATTAGTTGCGACGAAGAAATCTATATATTAATGGAAGCAAAATGAATGCTTTAAGGATCCATTTCTGACGTCGAGATGTAAACTTTGCCTCGAACCACCAGCAAAACCTCTCTTGGAAGCGTTCGAGTCAGAGCCAACATCAAATAATTACGACGTCGACCTTCAATATTGAAATGATAAACCCTAGTTACAAGGTTAAAATTTATGGTTGCAGAGTTCGTCTCACAAACAATGCAAGAAAAAATGAGACCAGGGCGGAAGTGTGGCCATAAGGTGCTAGTTAGTCAAAACTAAACCAAAAAGAAATTCACCATTTATTAAAACCCTAAGCAAACCTAGACTGACGCGATTACGCACATCATTGAACAAATTGGGAGGTGGACTGTATCACCACCTATATCAAATTCACAGGGTCAGAGGAGTGAAAGGCCTAAATTCTAGTGGCCATGGAAGACTCCAAGTAGTCTAGAACCTGTAGCCACGGAGGACTCCTAGAAGTCTAGAACCCGCGAAAGCATAAGGGAAAAACTAACTCAAACGAAGGACTTTTAGTCATTTCGAACCCTTTGCCACATTAGTATATATAAATATGTGCCAATCTGCGGCAACCTCTATGTTATATAGGTCAACCATTTCAGTAGTGTTATAATATTGATACCATAGTACATAGTCGAAACACACTTTTTATAGAGCTACGTTTTATATATAACTAGGTAAGTATAATGAATCACTTGGATATTTAGGTGGATATGCGTTCTTTTGAATCAGTTTAGTAGTCAATATTTTCATTCTCTAATTGGCATCTGTCTTATGATTTTCCCTTTGACATCTGGCAATATATCTTCTATTTTTAATATTTTTCTTTACGTTTAACATCTTGCACAAAAATTTCTTATGGGTTTAACATCTGGCACATAAATTTTTCCTTATCAGCTTGACGTCTGTTTACCACATGCATCATTAGTCCACGTCTGGTTTGGTGGCAATATTCCTTAGCTCTCTCCAAAAACCAGTTATTCAGTGCACTATCAACAAATTCGTGTTTTGAAAACCTTGTTCTGCAGTGCATGACCAACTAATCTGTGCTTAATCGGTGCTGCGATGACCTTACCATGCACCGGCTTGGTTCAAACTTATGTAATATGTTGTCTAAAAATTATGTATAACAATGTTCAATCTGACAGACAACCCGGTTTGACAATCTCACAAAGTATAGCGGTGTTCAAACTAACAAAGGAGCCTTGTTTGAAAACCTCATGAACGGAGCCACAGCTGTGTAATACGACAGAGAGCTAGAACCCTTTTGGTAAATGTAATGCGAATTTTTCTTGCATACAGTACTTTCAACGAATCTCATATATTTTTTAGGTTGTGTGAAGTTTTGCATATTAGTGGTTGTAATATTAATTTCTTTGCCCTCCTACAATTTTCCCAATTGCTGCACTGTTCACGACCTAATCCGATGGACTTTATCTTTCAGGGTTCTTGGTAATGAAGAGGCTATAGAAAGCCGCTATCCACTTTGGGTTGTGAACAATGCTCAGAATTAGGGCTTTGGCTTTTGGGGATTAGTATAAGGGTAAGAACATGTTTAGTTTTATCTCATCCCCACCCCATTATGACTAGCCACTTTTAATAGTATATTACAGGAGACTGTAGGACAAGGAGGAAAAGCTCAAGGCACTAAATCCTCGAGGGTTTTAGTGAAAATTTTGAGAGCTTTAGAAGAAGACTCATTCTCCTCGGAATTGCATTGTAGTGCCAGTTAAATATTAATTATCTGGTGCAAATAGCTGGGAACAGCATGCCTTTCATTCCCAAGGTAAAATTCTTTTGAATTTTCAGCATTAGATCTCAAATTTTCAGCTGGGAATTGCGTTCCAAAGTTTGAATTTGAGGTTTTGCGGAGGATTTTAGCGTTAATTTACACATTTTACCCATCCTTTGCCACAAATCCTCAGAGTTTGTGGGAAATTGGGGATGAAAAATCTCTTCTTTAGAGAAATGAAGGGTTTAAGGCCGAGAATTCTAAGAATTCACCATTTAAATGTAACGCGTGACTCCATTGGATGTCTGTCCATTTGGCAGTTGTGAAATTATTGTGAAGTTTTTTTGATATGCTTCCCATTCTGCTTCCCTTAGTTTAGAATTCAAAGATTTTTGCTATCGGTTGTCTTGTCCATCTGAAAGCCTCAGAATCTAATATGCAAGGTCCTCATACTCTGCAAGATTATTGATCTATTCTACAATAAGAATGCACATAAAGCTCACATTGAACCAAATTGTTGAATTCCTTAACCCTCTTTATCGCAATGCCCACCATTTTCTCCCTACTTTCTCATTAAAACCACTTCTTGAATCTCGAACATAGCATTATCATTTTTTGACTTGCACCCAGGGTTCATAGCCATCTATTCCGCTCGTTCCCTCCAAGTAAATTAACTATCCCTTACTCCATTCATTTCGCAAATTGTATCTCCATGTGCTTCGCGAAGATGTGGATTCTCAGTCACGATTGAATTCTATTATGTCCTTTGGCTAGGCATGGTTATGTTTTGAAATAATTCATACCTTGTCATTAACAAATCTTATTATTGAATGCAATATGTAGATAAAATAACACACACTCAAATATATTCTATATTATAAATGAGGAAATTTACACACATATTTATATAAGCAATAGTCTTAAGATAGGAATTCTATCTTAGACGTACAACAGTGTGGTTAAGAAATTCTCTCAACCACACACTAAACTAGGAGAAACTATATTCTAGCTAATTCCTATTATGTAGGAACAAACTCCTTAAATGGATAATTACAACCATAGACAAGTAGGAATTAATTATTTCTAACTCCCCCCCTTAATGACTACTTGTCATGATAGTGATTCACAAAGTCTGGTTGTGGTCAAACTGCATATATGTACCTGCAAATCCACCACCATCAGGGGAATTGCATGTGCAAAACTTCCAAAAACAAAGAGAGATCAGTGCCTTTCGAAGCCAAATATTCATGTCCAAATAACAATCGCAAACAGTTGCGTTGATTGCACCTTTCGACACAACTGTCAGATAGAAAAGTGCGTCGACCCTCTTGTGCTCAGACACACCAATATCTGAGACCGTGAGCCAGGTGTTACTGTAGTCCACCTGCTCCTACAAGCACAGAGCTCCCGTGTACACGTTAGCCACTTAGGAAATATGCCACCACCGGGTGAATCCAGAACTTAAATGTGTCACCTCCAGGCAAATTCGGAACTTAAATGTGCCACCTCCGGGAAAATCGGCTCTGCCACCACCGGGCAAATCCAGAACTTAAATGTGCCACCTCCAGGCAAATATTGTAGCCACTAAGGCTCTATGGATGGTTTCTGGCTCACCACCAACCAGCCACAAAGGCAATCCATTACAAAGTGGTTTTAAGATCACCACAAACTTTCAAATACCTTTAAAAGGCTTACATTTCATTCAACATTCTGGAGTTTCTGGGTACATACAATGACCATTACAACAACTGGACTTGCTTATAACATGTTAGGGAGTCTATTCCACAAACCACACTAACTTAAACAAACATCTACTTTGTTGTGCACCATAAATGTTGTCGTTGCTCCTTTAGTGTCACTGTTGCACAAAATTAATATTTGGTGCAATTCAACCTTATTACCCACCACATAATACATTTGCATCATCTTTCTGATTTAATTTTCTTGGATTTACCTGCATGATTTGTTAGAGTAGCTAATTCTAACAAAACCACTCCATTGAGTTAGCTAAGCTCAATGCTTATAATTCCAAAACATTTATAAATACCACATTTTATCGTTGCAGTGGTAGAATATTACCAAAGAAACTCGAACCCAACTGTTATGGCTCATCCATCACCATGCTAATCGGCCCCCATTTCAAACTGATGGCCTCCATAGCACTTTTCCAAGTAAAAGAAATCCTCTGCCCAGACTTTCTCACCCACTTCAAGGGTTCTATCAATGGAATGGTCTCCATCTAGAAGAACCTCTCTCTCCACAATGGGCACAAAACCATTTCCCTAAGAGATAGCAGCATAATGTGCAAGTCCCCACACAGCTTCTTTGATAGCTAATTCTGAAGGTCCATTGGGTATGCTAACAATTGTTTGCCATTTACCAAATCTTGCACCCTGTTTGTAGTACTCAGCAGATCTTGAAGCTAATCCATCCAAACCCTGGCACCAAGATTCATTTGAAATAATCTGAACATATAGTTCAATTGCTTGATTAAATCCACTCTCTCCTGCATATGACACATCCACAACATTCAATATCTTAGCTTGAAGCCTTGGGTCAAACATGTCAGATTGACTTAACTCTGTCTTAAAGTCTGTGGATCCAGCCAAAATCAAACCAGAAACATTGGGTTGACTCGTTGTTGGATTAATGTAAAACAAAGTTGCTAGCTTTGTTGTTTTTCAAACATAGTTGTCACGCTTCTCCATTCGAAGACATGCAAACCGCAGGGCCGATTTCAATAACATTATCAATCATCTTTGCTTCGAATCTTCGTTCCGAAAATGTTCAACTCACATAACTGCTTCCTTCGCCCACGCGGAAAGATTAGTCTTCCACACCACCGCAGGTACAAGACCTTCCTTGGAGTGTATAATTTGATCATGATTCCCAATGCATATAAAAGAAGTGTACTGAAGAGCGAATTCAGAGCTGTATTCCCCATCTAGTTTCCATGAAATTCTTTTCATTTGCAGATTTTCTTTCTTGGGGAAGAAGATCGTATGGGTCTGAAGGTTTTGCGGTTGACTGAGGGCCATAATGGCTCAACTCAATCGATGAAGAGCTCGCCATCTCCCACGAAACAACACTAAATCAATAAATTATCATAAGGACAACGGTTAATAAATAATCACCGCTACTTACTGCTATGATGCCTTGTGGGATCCATCCTGACCCTGCCGACCTGAAGTCTACAACGTTGGAAGGAATTTCTTCAATATCTGTGACATATCTCACACACGACTATACAGATCTCCCTCTTCCTCATAACGCTCAACCACACAAAGATCTATCTGCTTCTGACTATTGCCACCATGGCGATCGATCCCACATTCTCTAGCGGCTTTGATTCCTTGCATGGAACTTCTTTATCCTCTTTTACCAGTCGAGACTCGATCCAGCAACAGCTGATGTCCAAAATCTGAATCCTCCTCTTACCAGATAGCAGAGGAACCTCCACGTCAATTTTCTGAAAGCAATCATTCATCACAGAAATGTATGCACGTAAACAGTGATTAGGCCCCAGATTTAATCCCTCTCTGTAGATGAAAACTTGCAGAGCATGAATACGAAATCGCCATTGCAAACTTTTGCATCAGGCTGGAAAGAACAGGGCCGGATCTGCACCTTGAAAACCTCGTAACATGCACTAAGATGAAAAGTTGTGCCCAATACAGGCCAACATCTGTTGGTTGTGCCAACAATCTATGAAACAGATTGATCAAGCAATTTGCTATATCTTTCATCCTCGATATCTGATGCATCCTCGATGAAGGATCTTTGCGTCCTCGAGCAATCTGATATCTACTATTATCTGTTGCGCGAGAACGTGATTACAGCCATGCTGCCACTGTGGCCTCACAACCACGCTTACTTGGCCTCCTGCATCAAGGCACCGATTGATCCACCAATTGATTCGGATCTGCAAATCAATCCAGCAATCAGGCACTCTTTACATTCTAACCCGAAGCAATCTTCCAACTCCATGATCCAGTTCACATCGAGTTCATAGTGCATAGCAAAATAACTAATAAAGAAAATATAAGCACAACAGTACTGAGAGATACCATGATGGACCACCACAAAAAAAGAGATTCACCAAACTCTTTATTTTCCCTCAATGCAGGAGGGACCGAGGCCCAGGCCCTTACAAGCTCTGAAGCTCTGATACCAAGATAAAATAGCACACACTCAAATATATTATATATTATAAATGAGGAAATTTACACACATATTTATACAAGCAATAGTCTCAAGATAGGAATTCTATCTTAGACGTACAGTAGTTCGGTTGAGAGATTCTCTCAACCACACACTAAACTAGGAGAAACTATATTCTAGCTAATTCCTATTATGTAGGAACAAACTCCTCAAATGGATAATTACAACCATAGACAAGTAGGACTTAATTATTTCTAACTTATGTGATCCTCTCTCTTTGGTCAATGTTGAATACTTGATTTGAGTGGGAACTCTTTTTATCAATGATGAATACTTGATTGAGTGAGAATTCTCTCTACCAATGGTGAATACTTGATTGAGATTTCTATTCTTTGATCGCTCTCACATGTTAAGCTTATATATATTTGTCTTTTATCAGCAAGGTTTAGTGTTATAACTCCCTTGGTGGTGTTATTTTCAACTCTCTCTTCCCTTTTTACATTCCAAAAGTGGAGTAAAGTGCTAGTAATATATAAATCAGGCACCTTGGTAATATACAAATTAGACTTAATCATCATTGAATTTTTCAGTGTCGGAGTTGTTTTTGAACAATTTATCCAAAGATTTTGAGAATTTAATTTTAGAACATCAAATTTTAAGTTCAGATCTGAATTTTTCTTACTTATTAGAAATACAAACACACAAATTTAGTAGTGTTCAATAAGGATCAACATGCTTTATATGCAGATTTGAGGTCTTATTGTTATGAAATTTGAAGATTTAAAGGCAGGTCTGATATAGTGATATTTACCTAGAATTAAACATATTGAATTTAGTGTGAAAGGTTCATTGTTGGTGAAGAGATAGTGTTTCTAAAATGTCTATTTGGAACCTCTTGACACTGATTAAAGCGAAATTTCAAGTGATAAAAAATCTGAACTCAAATGATGTTTTAGGAAATAATTTATTTTCTATTTTGGATACGCTTTGATTTTGAGGGTGCAAATTGACGTAGGAAAAGTTGGAGTCATGTTGGAGTGGCCTAATCATATTAATGTTTTGGATATAAAGGGTTGTTTAGGGGTATAAAATTTTTGAGGAAGCTAAGTTATTTCCCTTTCAATCAGCTTAGTGCACACTGTAGAGGAAGGCTAGCCAAGTGGTTAATAGAAAACTAGGCCTTTTCTAATCAAGAAATTAAGATACTTATAATAACAAGCACCTCTCTAGTCTCTACACATTCCATATTAAAGATAAAATCAGGAGTTCCATGGAGCACATATATCATGAAAATTTAAGCAAGCATTTGCTTCGATTGCATTTTAGCAACTCCATGTATCCATTGCTAATCGACTCGGCTTAAGGTCAGGGAATTCTCAAATCATTTTATGAAAACATTACTATGACAAATATTGTTTTAAATATTTGTTGGAGTGGCGTACTGCTACTAATTCTTTGGATTTTAACTTTTGATTTTAAGATTTATCGAAGTGTATAAACATTTTTGAGAGAGTTGGATCATTGTCCTCTTTATCAGCTTACTACATTTTGTAGAGGAGGGGTTGTCAAGTGGTTGACATAAGACCAAACCTATTATAATCTGGAAATTAAGAGACTCATCACAACATTCACCTATCTACATATTCCATCTTGGAGATAAAAGTGGTAGTTACATGGAGTTGTTAAAATCTTTCATGGATATTTAAAGTTAGCATCTACTCAATTGCATTTTAGCAACCCCATGTATGTCTTCTCATACGTCTCCATTGTTATTTGACCCTGCTTGAGGTTATCAAACTCAAATATTATTTTCTGAAAACATTGCTATGAAAATTACTACTATTTTCAATATATGTTGTATAGTTTGGACCTCATCTCTCTCCATCTTATCTTTTTTATTACATGATAGTGTTCCTAAAATATGGAGTCTCTTTTTCATAAGTTGTAAATAGAAATTGTTTCTTTAATTCATGGGAGCTTTAAGTATGTCTTCACGCACAACAATCACATTTCAAGCTCTTGACTTGTATTCCCACCAAAAATTGGGGTCTTTGCCTTGAGGAATTCCCTTGACAAATCTTTTGGTGTGGTCTTTTTCTCCTATTTTTGTTGTTGGAAGAAGTAGATCTCTTTGGGAAGAATTGAAAGAGATATTCTCAATATCGACTAACAAATTTGATGCTCAAACCAATGATTTATGAGACTATTTGATATCAAGTAAAATTGTTATTTGTGGTTCTTGACCAGTTTGGATTTCTCTTCACCACAAATAGCATCGAAAGCCAGTTATTAGATACAGAGAGAAAAATCCTCTTTCCTCTAATCTTACATGTGCAGAATCAATTTTGGTGAACATCATGCATTCAACTATCTAAGCTTTGTAAATTTTGCTTGCTGCTTGGGAAGTTCGTTAGACAATATGTTTTCATAAATTTTCAGTATTTTAGAAACAAGGACTCGAAGAATGAGGTAGGGACTGTGCTCCCATTTTGTACCTCTAGTGAAGACCAGTTGTTCCTGGAATGTAACAGGACTTAGTCCTTTCCTTTTTTGTAATACAAAAGTAATCAATCTTGGTAAAACATATATAATATATATATATATATATATATAGATTAGATTATTATAGATATAGTTATATATATATATGTATATGTATATATATGTTGCTTACACCTGGTCCTGGTACTATATATGGCATGCAATTTGTCAAATATAGAATCTCACTGTTTAATGGGCTTCTTGTAGGCGGATGCTGATGGAAATGGCACGTTCGATTATCAAGAATTTGTTGCGGATTCGCTTCATATGCAGAGCATAGACAGCGATGAATACTTGCGTAATGCATTTCTATACTTTGACAAATATGGCAGTGGATACATTGAAATCGAGGAGTTTAGAGAAGCGTTCGCTGATGACTTTGGTCCAGATGACATAGATGTGGTCAACAACATTTTTAATGAGGTGGATGCAGACAAGGTAATTACTTTTTAGTTTACACGTCTTTAAAGCAATCTTATAGAATTCTGGAGTGATGTGTGTTTAGGGAGTTTTTCATGCTTATAAATGTTTAAGATATATTTCTTTTTGGAATTAGTAGAAATATTTTCTAGTTTTTAACAGACATTAAGAAGAGTTTGCATCCAAGATGAAAACTGGTATAGACTGGAGAAAAGCCTCTCGGCATTATTCACAAGGGAGGTTTAACAGTCTCAGCATAAAATTGGTCAAGGATGGCTCTTTGCATATGGAAAATAATGAAAGGAGATAATCAAGTATCCAAGGGAATTGCTTCCATTGTTAAAGAGTCTAAATGAGACATTTTATGAAGTCCTTTTAAGGTGAATGATCGTTTTGTGCCATATTATTCTCTCTATATGCATTTTCTAGGTGGTTGCGTTGGTGGCTCCTAGCTTGTGGAATGAGGCTAGCCTCATATGGAGAGTATTACAATGATTTGCGCTCCATGTATACGATTCAAGTAGGTGTATGCACTAAGATTGCAGAGTTTTGGTTATTGATATTCATGCCTTAAGTCATTAATGTAAGCCCACTGTTTGATGCTAAAGTTCATTCATATCTGGCAAGCTATTGAAAGGTGCACCGATGCAACATGTTCTTTTGAGTGTGTTTAGATATCCTAGTCCTTTTGGGGACATACATCACACAAAAATTCTCTAATCTGTCTATCTTGATTTCTTATAAAATTATCTCTGGATAGGGTGATCAAGTCATGTTGTAATACCTGCGTTTATGTGGCTGAATGTTTGCACATAGTCAAGAAACTTTGAATGCCTGGTTTTAGCACACATGACAACCTACGGTAAGTTATTTAATGTTGTTATGAGATTTTATGTAAAGCCAACAAAGGAGATAATGGCATGTTAAAAGGTGGCCCTTGCTTGGGCTTTGACACCTGGAGATGTCTTCTCCCATGGTAAAGATTTTTTTTTTATTTTTAGAATATTCATTTATGGAGTGAAGATGATAGTTATCATGCAACTAGGCGTAGTAAGGGTTGTCACTTTGGGTGGAAAATAACATAAAAAGGATAGCTTGTTGTATAAAACAAAAAAAATCAATGATACAAAACTAAGTAGACCAAGGTTTTTTAGCCAGAAAGAATGCTACTTCTGATCTTTGCATGTACTTTATTCTTATGATTACAATTTGAAGAATTTTCTCGTCTTTTTCCTAATTCAAGTGGGTTTATAGTGTCTTGATCGTAGTGTGAAGCAAAGGTGCAGTTTACATGATCATAATTGCATAGATCTTGTAGTACACCTTATCCATATTTCATTTCATCCAAGGTTTGTTCTTTATACATATAGGAAACCATGGACCTTTGTTTATGCTGCCTCTGAAATTCAATTTGAGGCAGTCCTAATTATAACTAGGCCTACATTATCCTGTCAATCTCTTGTAAAAACTGATCATGGAGGTCTGAAGAGGCTGGGGTTGTGTTGTCGATTTGGCTTTGATAGTTTGGGCTCTCTTTCTCTTAAAGAAAGCTTTTGACGAAGGAAAAAATATATATACATAAAGGAAAATATGAACAAAAGCGTGTTTTCTTTCTAATGTGTTCATTGTTTATAGTATACGCATACCAATTGCTTTAGGTTGTATCTTGAGATTGGTCTTTGATAGCCACATGGGTGAACATTCTTGCCCATCCAGGTGTTGGAGTTCCAAGTGTCTTCAAAGAAGGATTGAAACTTCCTCTCGAGCTAGCATAATATCAGTGCAGGTTTTCTCATGAAACTTACAGTATTAAAGGCAACCTTGTGTGCTCCTTCAGTAGTCATTAAAGAACCGAACTCTTATTCTTTCTGCCTGATTACCCTGCAATATATATAGAGTAACGCTTTCCAGCCAAGCCTTTTCGATAGTCTATGAAATCCTCTTAGCTTTCTTAAATATTTTGTGCTCTCTTTCGAGTAGCCGGCTCTCTTGAACTTTTATTGTCATACTTCCCCATGGACCATATTTCTAATAACTCATGTCCCTAGTTTGGACAAAAGTCACCTTTCAACCTTTATATCATGTTATTCTACATGCTCTAGGTCTACAGTACTCTTATGCCATCCTTGCAACTTCCATCTGCTTTTCATCTATAAAGCTCATGCCCCTCATATTTGTCTGTATTAAGCATATTTTATAGTCTTGTGCCTACCCTCGTTATTTTGAACCGTACTAGTCGTCCTCATCAAATTATTATTTAAAAATCATTATGTTCCAATTATGCGAGGAGAGAAACTAACAAATCTAAAAAATGATTGTATTTGATTTTACTCATCTTTATCAAATTATTATTTAAAAATCATTATGTTCCAATTATGCGAAGAGAGAAACTAACAAATCTAAAAAAATGATTGTATTTTATTTTACTTCAGCTTTCACTTGATAAATTCATTTCGTTCTGAAGTGTGTGGGCAAGAATACTTAATCTCAGTGAAGATAAGCTTAAATTGAGAGTTTCACATATTCTAAGATCAGGCTTTAATGATAAAACACTATCATAGTTAGTGGCGAGGTGACCCCGTCTACTGACGGTTGCAGAGGAAAGAATTATGGAACTCTTTAAACATGTCAAGAATCTCGGGTTTATGAAGGGATCAAAATCGTTTAATGCCACCATATATGCGATTTCGGGACTAGGGAAAGAAACATTAGAATGAAAATTGCAGAGTTTTATATGTTTAGGTTTCTCGGAAAAACAAATGTCTGGATTAGTTCGTCGACAACTATAGCCATTGTCCCATTTTGTGGAACAATTGAAGCATAATGTATATTTTATGGTTAAATCTGTGGGTATTTCATTAGATGATTTGGTGAAGTATTCAGTTTTGCCATTATTTAACTTGGAGAAGAGCTTAATTCCTCGGTATAAAGTAATGAATGTATTGAAATCCATGGAAGTGCCAGATTTCAAAAGAGAGAAATATTTATCAACTATTTTAATCGGCCAGAAAAAGTTTTCTTGGATAAATATGTGAATAATCACCCTGAATCCTTAATTCTGCTGGGTATTTAACATGGTGGGAAAGGTAGGGACATGCAATGAGTGTGTCTTGATTGTTGTATAGTTAAATGATGAATTTTGTGAATAGTTTGTTCTTAAAATGTTCCAAGGTTATATTCCTGATTTTAAATGAGTAATCTAGTTGTAGTCTTTTATGCCGGATTCATTTGTGTGATGCCACAGTCGGGTTTCCTGGAACATATGCATTTGAATTGAAAACAATGTTTTTGATTTTAGCTTAATCTTGGATATATCTCTTTCTGTATGATATGGGAGAATAGTCAAATGTGTAGTTTTGAAGTCAAGTAATTCATGTACTATTGTGTTTTAAGATTGTTAAAGTCTTTGTGTTGATTTGCATGCCTGGTAGGTTTGTAAGAGGTAAAATTGTGCAGCACCTTACATCATGCAAGCTTATAAGCTATGATAGTGTTACTCCAAATCAATTTAATGTTGATCAAATATAGCCCCTAAAACCTTCAAAGATGTTCAAGTGACCGAACTTGGGGGTTTATAAGCTATAACAACTACTCGAAATTATTTTATATATACTACCCTCGCCGAGTGTGTAGAGTGATTATATAGATTTAATCATGCAATATTATTCTTTGTTTCAGGAAAATAAGCTTCTTTTGAATGTTGTAAATTGAAATCAAATTCATAAACAAAAATGTTCTGAAACATAAAGATAAATTACCTTAAATTCAAGGACAAGAATTTTAATGAACAATGAGATTTTGAAGGTACGCGATATCATTCTAATGCATGGTAGAGAATCTAATAGAGTATGTCAAAGCTTATGCATGCTTACAGTGATAACCAAATAATTTTCTGGAGAGATTTCCAGCGTACTTGTTTATATCAAACATTTGTGTAGGGTTTCAACCAATTAACATTTCATTGAGTATGTGTTTACAAATCAATGATTTTGGGGTCAAATCCTACAAAGCAATTCTATACATGCTCTTCAAATTCCTTCAATCTTTTGAAAGTAAAACGAATGAATTATCAAATTTTACTATAATAAAAAACAATTAGAAAGCCTTTAGCCATCCCAAATTGCTCATCCTTTAGGCTTGAACCAACATCTCTTCTAGAAAAATTCAACAATTCCAATTTAATAATTCCATTAGCCTCTCTTTGTACCTTTTGCAACAATTGTTAGTATAATACATATATGTTTATCTTTGTACCTTTTGCAAGAATTACTAGTATAATACATATATATTTATTAGTGATGGTATATTATAATGAAAGCATAACATAAACTTTTGACTGTGGGAAAGGGTTGGCTAACCAACACTTCATATAAACACATCTGAAGTAATATAAAGATAATATGATAATAAGATATTCAAGAGGAATACCATGTCATATATCAATCTAAACATAGGAATTAGTAGAAAGCTCTCATTATTCTAAAAAGGAGAGATTGAAAAACTAGATAATAAAAGTTTATATATATATTAATTTAAGTAAAAATAATGAGATGTTACATATTTTTATTATAGACTTTTTCTTTATAATTATATAATAATATATATAACTAAGATTACTATAGGTCTAATTTTTAGTTTCTTCTCGAGAAAGTTAAATGTTTTTTTTTTACTATATTTTCGGATGAAACCATTTTTTTGTAATATAGTAATTTGTTTTTGTCATTTAAAAGGTTTTTCTTAAATACTTAAATGAATGCACTGAAATGATTTTTTTTTAATATAAAAGAGATGTACCTTTGTTTGCTCCCATTGATTGTGTGTCCTAAGTATTCCCTTAACTTAGGTTTTGCGAGGTTATTGTCTACCATGCCATGCAGTGACCATAAAGAAACCAATTGCCTCGAGAAGCAATGGTTGCCATTGTTCTCCGTTGTCGTGTTATTAAGCTAGGATTGATTATCTAGATCTTTGGATTTTTACCATATTTGATGTCATTATGGATTTTAACCACACCTGATGCCATTAATATTAATATAAGTGTTGAAATAAAATATTTCCTGAAATAGCCATTTTAGTCCGAGGAGCCAATATTATATCGGTTTTAGAAAAACAGTTATTTAGTGAAATATAACTGGGGATAACACATTATTCACATAAATGGTTTTTTTCACGAATTTTGAAAAATAATAATAAACTCAATCATCAAATAAAAAATAAATATTACAATTTTTATAAGAAATTTATAAATCTAAAAGATTTCATAATTGTTTTTGGTTAAAGATTCATAATTTCAAAAATTAATTTGATGATTGCTAATATTATAATTATTTATATAATCTACGTGAATTAAAAACTTCTTCAAATAAATCAATTTGTAAATTTTCCATAAAGGAAGTTATACATCATTTTCTTCTTAATATACATTACTCTTAAAAAAATTTTGTATTATTTTAAGGCAGGCTTTAATTGTAATAAAGATATAGAAAAATAATAATGTCTTTAGTAATGGAAAAATATTAAAGGTAATGCATAATTTATAAAAATATAATGTAAAAAAAATGAAATATAAAAAATTGAAAATATATATATATAAATATTTAGAAAAGAAGTTGTATAAATCATAAAAATTTATGTTCTTTTCGCATTAGCACTTTAAAATCGATAAACATAAATATATTGATATTAAATTGTTATATAAGTGAAATAATTTGAACTATTTGAACTTAGTGAAATCATAAATTTTTACGTAAGAATATATCTAAGAATGAATTAAGGGAAATAACTTGATAGTGTTTTCAAGCCAACTAATACTAGATACACAAGTCAACATATAGAAAATTCTTTTCACGACATTGAGATTCTTTTTCATGACGTCTAATGAATAACACATTGTAGATGTAAGAGAAAAATATCCTATTTGAAGTATTAATTTCCGACAACTTAACATGTGTGAGCTCTTTTCAACCAAACCATAAGCTTAAATAAGCTTGTTTCTTTCTATAATTGACCACCCCATCTGCTTATTTCTTTCTACAATCAACCACCCCCTTATCCAACACATGATATTGCTAAAAAAACATAGTTTTATCAAAGAAATTGATGGGTACAAAGGAATCTCTCCTTCATAAATTTGATAATGTTAGAAATTCCTTTACTTGGTAAGCTTGAGGCTTCAATGAATACAAAATATACATTCTAAACTAGTTGGATTTAGCATAGGGGAGTCCCTTCATAACTCCTAATATCCCTTAGAACCATCCCGTCTCAATGCTTTCTTAATTACCGAGATAGTGTAAAATTCACAACCCTTTTCACCTAAGTAAAATTTAGACTCATGCATCCAAATTCAACACTTTAATTAAAGCACTAACAAGGCCAATTGATTAGAAATTGAACTAACTTAGGATTCGGTAGCCTTCGGAAAAATTAGAGTTACCAAAGGGATTACTTGATTGGTTTTGAGAACAATGTACTTAAGAAAAAGAACATGGATTTTACTGCATATATTAAAAAATGGCTACATGATCTGGAGGGTTTTAAGATGAAATAATTTAAAATCTATGAAACACGTTAATTTCATAATCCTAAAATATTTATGATAAAAAATATTTCAAGAGTTTATGGTGAACCAAACCTTAAGAATTAGAAATTCGAGTGGGTTCCACTAATTTATGGTATTCTGAAAAACTCCCAGAGGTACAATTGGGCAAATATTATATCCCAAAACCCGACTAAACCAATCAAACATTCTCAACTTTCTCCTCCAACATTTGTACATGGATTTTTTATGTCAAATTATCTTTTAAATATTGTCATTGCATCCATGCGTTTGCCCTTAATGGAATGGAGTTATTCTCCAAGTCACCACCAACCTATTCAATATTTATGTTATGTTTTATGGTATCTACAACAACCATTTTTATGATATTTGCAACAACATTATCATTTCTTGTCAAGGATTTATATTTGGTAAATTTCTACTAAGAGTGAGTAAAGAAGTCCAATGTGCATTGCAACAAGTTGGAGACAGTTTTGTTGAAGAGTATTTCCTATATTAGAGTTTATATTTGTGAAGTATGTCCATATGTCCTTCCCCAATATATTCCAAATAGGATTTTTGAAAGAGAAGTAGAAAATCAAACAAGGATTAATGCAATTACCAAATTTTACACAAAAATTCAAAGAAGTTATGGCCTTCTTTTCCCATTAAGATTGACTAGTTGATTTTAAAAGTTAGGGGACATGTTGTGGTGGAGAAAAATGATTTAAACGAAATGTGGTTTCATTATCTCCCTCACTACAAATATTATCCAAAAAATATTGCTCCTAATCATTTATAATTGGTCAAGTATTAAAAGCATAATGTCCACCAACAACCACATTTTGAGTATTGCTTTTTATAAATTATGACTCCTTTGATCAAGTTATCTCAGAGGCTCATTTGAGGAAGGAGGAAGAGAAAAAATTGCAAAATTTTACGTAATATGCCTATAATTACTATCTTAAATAGAGTAGTGGAGTTTCTAGCTTGCCTCTTGTAAGATTACAACAGCTGGAAGGAATAAGTATATCTTTCACATATATTATCTTTGAAATTGAGTTTCAATCTAGATTGGAGGAGAATCTTCAAGAAATGAATGTATCAGTGTAACATCCTCGAATAACCTCACAGAAAAATTTATGGAGTTAGGAAATTTTTATGGCATTTACTAGTGTGTAGATTTCTAAATTGCTCTCCATATTCCTTCAATCACCATTAGATAAACCATCATCATTATATAGAGTAATATTTAGTAAAATAATAGTGAGTTAAACAACCATTAATTGTCATTATTATAAAATATCAAATTAAAACTCTTGATGTATCATTACACCAATTCCGTAATTATTTTAACTTAGATATTTAATGAAATTCTTGATCATATAATCACCACATCATGCAAGGAATCAGCATCATAAAAATGGCACAACAAGCAGCCACATCATTAGACACCGACATACCCTAGAAACCTTATAGGGTGAACACTAGCAAACATTAAATTTATTATTAAATGGTCATGAGGGTATTCACCCTTTACTCAATGGATTGTAAGGGAGTCCATCCCTTAACCATTATCATAAGAAGTTACAAATAATCGTCATCCGAAATGCAGCATAACTAGCAATAAGTTATTACAATCATCATGATATCATTTAGACAGAAAGCCATGAACATTAAGTCTTTGCACCCTGGTTCTTCCTATCAGTGGATTATCATGTTGTTGACATTCCTTCAACCTGCATAGACCACTAGTTCATTACCTACCACAATGTTAAGTACAATCCATCTTTCACATATGTCACAATATTTTATGAAATTGCTAATGTTTGCGAACTTTGATATCATGATTAGATCAAATAATAATCAAACCAATAAAAATTCTTTATCAGTGATGCTTTAACATCTATTTGTGTGCATACATAAACATAAAAATAATAGCATGTCATGCCTTCTTTAACATCATTGCACACACATCAATAAAAAGAATATAACTATCAAACATGACATTAATTTGTATTCCCCTCATCCATAAGTTCACATTATTTTCCAAAACACTACAACTATCGTGATTCCTTTAAAGGAAACTAGAACATTAGCTATGTTTTTTCATGCTAACATCCTCTTGCATGCAAATGCACAATATTTTCAAAACAACACTAATATAATCTTATATGTACATTCCTAATCTTTCGAGAGGATAGTTAACATAATATTGCATGCAAATTAATAATCCTTCCAAAGGAAAGCCCACATAATATATATTGTTATTGTTCATGCAAATATATATTTTTCTAGCTCAATAGTTATGATCTTTATGCATCCAATTATATAAAGTTTATCCATAGAACTAGCGCCCTTAATTATTACTTTTGGTGCATGAAAATACATAAAAGGAAGCTAACACAATGGACACTATTCCCATGCATGAAAATGTGTGTTCTTTCCAATAACACCCTTTCGAAATGAGATTTATTCACAATAACTATTGTAAATGAAAATACATGCTCTCTCCAAGCAAAGCTAACAGGATAATTATTATCTTTTGTGTGCAAATACCTGTACTTTTGATAAGGAAAGCTACCATATTTATTGCATGCAATTATACATTTTCTTTTCAAAAACTCTAACACATTATTTATATTCTCATTCTCTTATATTATATATAATATATATATATATATATATATATTATATATAATATATATATATATATATAATATATATATATATATATATATATTATATATTATATTATATATCATTATTCACTTATTCTTTTAATGCAATGTGTTTGCAATGCGTTCCTTGGTGCAAATTCATGCAACCCTGATCCCATGAATTTATCATAGGTCCACATTCTCTAGTGTAAAGTATGACTTCTATGGTGCCCTTTGTTCTGTTTAGCTCTTTTTTCTATGTTGGGTAGCACCCTCCCTTTCTTCCAGTTTTTATATTTCCCTATGCCAAGAAATTCCTAGTCATATCGTTGTGTTGGTTTCCCCCCTTGCTCAAATCTCTCCCCTATCTCCAGGATCATTGGCCTCCTTATATGTGATATCTAGTAGCTCTTTGCTCCTAAAAAATAGTTCTGACACTCGATTTATGTACCCTACTAAGAACACTGAATGTACTTCTTCTAACACTAATCACAAAAGCCACTGCAATTTATATTCTCATCCTCCCATCAATTTTAGAGACAAAAATGGAAAAATTCACTTGTAGGTTTTCCAAGAGTCAGCTACTATCCTCTTTTTTATAGAAGAAATGAAAAATTTATAGAAAAAAATAAATTACTTTGAATATGAGCTTGATGTTATTGATCATTGACTTGTATAATTGCAAATTCAAATGAACTTTGAGGAAGATCACATCAAAACCAACAATTCTTTTAGTGGCTCTTCAGATAAGATGTCAATCAACCATCTTCCATGACATAATACCATTTTGTAAGAGTTCTTTGGTGTGTGGTTAGTATTTTCACGCCTACACCTATAGTATTATTAGCAATATGTACGTATGGGGTAGCAAACAAGATGAAGATTTTGAATTTCCTTTCATGTTCTCTCTTGAAGATCAAGTATCTTTGAACCAAATATAAGGTTTTCTTGAGTATTTAACTGAGACTAAAAGAAAATTCCATGCCATAGTTTTTCATTTTTATCCAAACAAAATCATAAAATTTCAATGCCTTGTGGTAAGTTTTCAACATTACTTACAAAATTATGAAATTATGCTTACTCTTAATCAATTTCTCCATTTTTTAAAAATGATATGGTTAACAGTTATATTGTAGGTTTTTATCTTGTCTAATCTATAAACATAAAAAGTGTTTTCTTTTCTATTTTTATCAATAAACATTATACAATTTTCTTTGAAGCTAAATTTCAATCATAATATATAGTACTTATTTCTACATAGTTTCTCACTTACATATAGTTTTTTCCTTTATATTTATTAACATTGCATTTTAAAATATTTATAAAAAAGATTTTATTACTATTTATCTTAATTATGTATTTATTTATTTCTATATACAAATATGTGATAAATATATCTATCATTATATTTTTAAATAAATTATATATATTTTTTTAATATTTTATTATTTTTCGTTTACTTTTAGTAACTAATTTGGTCCACTCTCTTTCCACACATACACATAGTCAATAATTGAAAATGTTACTTCCACACATACACATAGTGGCTCATTCAAATGTTACTTTAAATAGATGGAAAATACATCATAAAATGAAAATGTTACTTCCACACATACACATAGTGGCTTATTCAAATGTTACTTTAAATAGATGGAGAATACATCATAAAATGAAAATGTTACTTCCACACATACAAATAGTGGCTCATTCAAATGTTACTTTAAATAGATGGAGTATACATCATAAACACGCTTTAAGAATAATTTAAATAATTTCATTATTATATTTTAAATTTATTATTATTAATAAATTTATAAAAATTCAATTCCAGGGAAAAACTATTAAATTTTATTATAATAACATTTATTGTCATATAATTAGAAAATTAATTTAAAATATATAAAACATAGTAATTTCATTGTAAAAAAAATTAACCTATACCCAAGAAAAACAAAATTAGTAGATCCCAAAATGATTTTCCTTCAAATCTCTAACTAGACACAAAAACATACACATCACATTTAAAACATTTAATGTCTTTATAAGAGAAAACATCACAGTACTCAATGGATAATAATGGGTCATTCTTCACAACCTTCTTTGTTTTGTACCGTACCTGTGAGGTCCTTCACGATGTAGAGCCACAACAGCATAAACATAATGTATATCCAAATATCATATCAGGTAAATAAAATATTATCTCGTACATACGTATATTTTTGTGCAGCATGCATGTTCTTCCGATGATAAGTATGAGTATGCCCATTATAGAATGGGAAAAAATAATCCATGCAATCTTATATGCCTTTATTCAACACAAATAAAAAATTGCTCACAGTTTCTTTACAAATGAGGTTATGGAATGTCATTAACCAATGTTTTTTTAGGTACTATTAGCCATCGATAGAGTGTTGACCGTGTATTAATCTTTTGGTTGACTAGAAATATTCACGTGCATGAAAACTTTAACCAATGTTTTAATATTAAAAAATAATATAAAATATATTGTAATTTTTATTGATTAATAAGGTTTGGAGATTTGTTGCAAGACTAAGTGTCCCAATGCACTTATTTTACATTATCTTTTAAGTTTACATTCATGCAGGTAATTGAAAATTTTGAACATATGCAATTTGCCATATCTTAAGTTTGCGCCTAACAAATTAATATCAAACTTTGCATATCTTGATTTTGGCCAGCTAGCAGGTAATTGTAAATTCTGGATAAAACATTTAAATTGTTTTATATAAATTTAAAAAATTACAAAATTGGAATATCTTGATAAATGGTTTTATATAAGTTAAAATAATAACAAATTTTGAATATCTAAATTTTTTACTTGCTAGCATTTCTATAAAAGTACATAATGCTATCATTTGTTGTACTTCTATGTTGTTGTTGGCACCCTTCCACAATGTTCGACGCTAGCTAGTTGTTTGTTTTATTGCTAGATTGTTTTTGGCACCCTTCCACAATGTTCGACGCTAGCTAGTTGTTTGTTTTATTGCTAGATTGTTTTTGGCACCTGACTTACATTATTGATGCCACTAAAAATCTAGAACCCTTTTGGGTAATGCAATGATATATTTTCTTCTTCTAAACATGGAAGTCTATCGGGTTTCCTATTTAGATGGGGCTTTGCCAACTGAAGGTATGTCACTGTTGCAGACTGAAGATATGATTTTACATATAACTTCCCATTTAGACATTGCTAAATCAGTTCACTTTTGCTGTAAACAAACTGAAGTTATGCTTTTACATATATTTAGTTTGCTTTTACATATATATCTTCCCCTTGAAGGTTGTTGGATCACATTTTTGCTACTACAAACTAAACACTGAAATCCTCTAATTTTTCTAGATATAGACTTCTTGATAATGCTTCTCCGAGCAGTTCTCCTGAATGTGAGTTCTTTGTTCTTTCTTCAGGTTGTAAAAGGAAGGCGAAACCAGCCTAGATTTTCCACCTAACTAGCTTTTCATGGTTGTTGATGGGTCCGAGTGAGCTACAGTTACCCTTCGTGGGTTGAGAAATGTATGTTGGTGGTATGTTTCAGGGTTTTGTGAGAATAGTAACAATTTCCAATATGTGTCTATATGTGCACAATTAATTCGATGCCTTGAATTTCTCATGCAAATGAGAATGTAACGTTTAGTTGCACAAATAACAAGTATGGGTGATTGTCTCCTTGTTTTGCATCCTACGGCAAGCATGGATTAACCTCCATTACATGACTTCCATTGAAAATGTTGTTGATCAGGTTTTCACCGAAATAACTTTCGTTGTTCATGAATTCTAGAAGATTGTCCAAGGATTTGAAGGCAGGACCTATTCCCATGTCCACTTCAGGAGGAAGTTGACGATTGGCATATGGGGATATATATTTGGGATGATCAATTTCTTTATGAGTGTGGAACAGAATTATGCAGAAAATATATATTTGCACGAGTGTTAATTTTATTTCCATTACATGTCTATGTGATTCTGTAATTAAGTTTTTTTAAACGTCAACATTTTTACAATTCATGTGCAGAATGAAAGAGAGGAAGATAATCTTTTAATTTTTTTAGTTTCCAACTTCACTACCCTTAGAAAAGTTACTTGATGTGTAGAATACAAGAGTTCCCGAGTCGTCAAATGAGGGGGCTAGTAGTTTAAGCGCTTAGAGTACGAGTAGTGAAGAAGAATTTGTTTTGATTCATTTCGACAACCATGGGCATAAGAGAAATTGGGTATTGAGTCGAAAGAAGATTAATCGTTAAGTACTCATTATTTTCCTGCTAATATAAATGGTAAAATACCTATGATCATTAATCGTAGGAGCGTGGATGAGAAACTCATCCATGGTTTCCCCTACCTAAATGTTTTCGGAGCTTGAGTTTTGCTATCTTGTTTTACCACCCATCGACTAAGTGGTTGGAAACAAGGGTCGTGAGTTGAACTCGCCTTATTGATCCGGTAGAAGAAAAGGTGCTTGGTCACCCAACAACTCCACCGCATGCTTCCATTGCAAGCATCCACCCAAATGGTTGAATCTCCTTCTAGATTCTTTCTAAAATTGTCATGAAGTGACGATTCAAGACAGTGGGGCACGTGGATTGTATCCAATGCCATATGTCATCAAATGTTTATTTATTTTTATTCCAATTAATTTTAATTATAACAAATATATAAACAGGAAGCAGAGGACGCGATGAAGACCATGGAACCCTAGCCGTGTTTCGCTGCTTGTGCCCTTCTGCTTTGTGGCCCGAGGCTTTGGGCCCTCTACCCTCTTCCTCTGCATTCCCCTTAGTCTTTCTACAGATTCTAAGCGCTCAACCTCTGCTGGGTAGGACGTTTAAGCCGGGCCCGCCCTCATGGAGGCATCAACGTCGCCCCAGGCAGGCCCGCCTTCAGCTGTCGAAGCTTTCTCTCGGCTCTTGGCCGTCTTGCTGCAGAAGAAGAAGAGCGAAGCTTCCAAGTTTGTCAAGAGGCTGGATGACATTCCTGAAATCTCCCTGCCGCTAGAGACCTCGATTCAAGTTGCCCTCCCCCTAGCTGAGCGGGCTCTCGTGGGCCAGTTCATAGGTCTTTAGCCTTCTCCCAAGACCACGGAGTCCTAGGTAAACAGGAACTAGTCTCCTCTGATCAAGGGCAGCGTCACTTCATACTTCTTAGGTCGAGGGTTCTTCCTCTTCGAATTTTCCTCAAAGGAAGATAAGGATCTGATATTTCAGAATGGCCCCTATTTTATGGGCTCCCAGGGCTTGTGCCTCAATAGGTGGATGCTGAATTTCGACCCTACAGTGGATGTCGCCTTAGCTATCCCTGTTTGGGTCAGACTCCCTAATCTCCCAATCCATTGCTGGAACTGGTATTTGCTGAAACACATCGGAAACACCCTTAGGAAATTCATAGATAGGGAAAACAACAAAGATCAATATGAATATTGTGCTCGTATCTGCGTAGAAGTAGACCTAGAGGTGGGTCGCCCAGAAGCCAGCAAAATCAAGGTAGGAAACTGGATCCATTTGCAGAAGCTGGATTATGAGCAGTTGCCTTTCAAATGCCGAAAATGTCATGTCTACGACCACTTCGCCAGAGGATGCCCAACCAATGAGGAACCAGATAAGGGGAAAGAAGAAGGTTGGAATCATGTCAAATGCACTAGGAAAACTCAAAAGCAGGTCGGTCCAATCGGAAAAGGTACTCAGCCCCCCCCTCAGCAACCCCCGCCTAGAATGGTCCAAGAAAACAAATTCGCCTCTCTAAGCTTGCAAGTAGAGGAAACTCAGGAACTAGAAAACCAAAAATCAACCTCACCCTCTAAAGGCACCCCCAAAAGATCTGGAAATGGAGTTGAGCATGCTGGAAGTGGTGTTCCAACAATAGAGGCAATCGCTGAAAGTGGTGTTATAGTGATGGCAATGGCTAGGAGCTCGAAAGGAAACATTTTTGAAGAAGAGGAAGACAAGCATGAATCGGAGTGCTCGGAGGAAGAGGGGGAAATAGGAAAATCTCAAGCAACGATATGGAGATCCGCAAGAGGCCGCAAATCAGATCGGGAAAAAAGAGAGCAGGAAACTTTCAAGGATAAGCTTCAAGGTAGCCAGCCAACCCTTGAAAAGGTTCTAGAAGCAAAAGAAACAATGATGAGAAACTAGCCCCAAGGCTCCAAAGGAGCCAATCAGAAATTCAAATGATGAAGATAGTCTCCTGGAACTGTAGAGGTATGGGTAGTAGAATCAAAGAAGAAGCCATCAGAAGTTTAATAAGAACATAAACTCCTGACATACTTCTCATCTAGGAGACGAAACTGGAAGACTATGTCTTCCTTCACGCAAGTAAGAAACTCTGGAACAAATGTGAGGCGAAAGGAATCTCAACCAATGGGGCTTCTGGAGGGTTTGGCTCTCTTTGGAACGCTACCAAATTCACATTAGTATCTGAAACCCTCAATTCTCATTGGCTGCTCTTAAAATTGCAGCACATAGATTCAAAAGAAATAATCAGCCTCTTCAATGTGTATGCCTCGGTGAACGTTGTGGAAAAAAAGGATTGTTGGGACTCCATAAGAACCCAAGCAGATCTAGTTAATATTGAGAATATCATCATAGCAGGAGATCTCAATCTCACTCTCTTATCAACAGACAAGATAGGAGGCAACATTGTTCGAGATCCGGAAAGGGAATGGGTAGAGGATCTTATTCAGGACTAGGATCTGCTGGACATCAAGCCAATTTCTGGTAAGTACACTTGGACTAATAAAAGAATAGGTCCTGGCCACATTGCTGCTAGATTGGATAGTTTCTTAATTCAAAGATCTTTTCTTCTACTTGGATTAGAGGCTAGAGTGCATATTCTCCCATGCAGCACTTTGGACCATAAACCCATCAAGTTGGAACTCGTGTCTCAGCTTAACCTTAGACCTATACCTTTCGAATTTAGGCTTCTCTGGGCTAAGGAATCAAACTTCATGCAAGTAGTTAAGGACACTTGGGTGGAACCGGTCAAAGGCTCTCCCTTCTTCGTCTAGGAAGAAAAGCTCAGAAGAGTGAAAAGGGCTTTGAAAATATGCGCCAAAACTCTGCCAAATCCAACGAATGAAAGGAAAAAGATCCAGCATATGCTGGAAGTCCATCAGCTCCAAGCCAAAATAGCTAACATAACAAAAGAGATCCTAGATAAAGAAGCTTTGTTTCAGCAAAATTATGACAAGGCATGTCTAGTTGAGGAAGAATACTGGAGACTTAAGTCTCGCAGTCTTTGGCTCAAAGCAGGGGACGGGAATTCTTCCTTCTTTCACAAATAATCTCAGGTTAGGAAATGTACAAATTCCATTTCTGAAATCAAGGATGGTATCGTCATTCACAAGGATAACACAAACATCAAAAAGGCAACTTCTCTTCATTTTGAAAGTATGTATAGCGAAGAGGTAATATTGGATCAAAATTTAGAGATGTTGGAACATGATTTCTGTTGATATGAACCACCTCCTTGAAGCTAAATTCACCAAAAATGAAGTCAAGGCTTCCTTATTTTCCATGAACCCAGACAAAGCCTTGGGCCAGATGGATTCTTAGCGAGATTCCTCCAAATTTGCTTGTCCATTGTGGAAAAGGATCTTTGAAAAATGGTTCTAAAATCCCAAGTTTGCAAGAAAATCAGAGGAAGCACGAACTCTACTTTTCTTGCTCTCATCCCCAAAGAGAAGGGAGCCAACTCCTTCAACAGGTTTTTTCCGATTTCGCTTTGTAATATAGGTTACAAATTGATCACCAAAGTAATCGCTAATAGACTGAAGCCCATTTTCCCCAAAATCTTTCCACATAGCCAAGGAGGCTTCATTCAAGGCAGACATATTGTGGACAACTACATTCTGGTCCAAGAGGCAAACCATTCAAGCTTGAGTCACAACGAAAAAGGTATGGTTGTCAAACTTGATCTAGCAAATGCTTTTGACAGAGTTAGACATTGATTTCTACTGAAAGTCTTACGTAAACTTGGATTTCGTGAGAATTTTATCAATTGGATTCGAGCTTACATCACGGAGCCTTGGATTGCCCCATTAATTAATGGCAGAGCTACTAACTCTTTCAAAGCCACGAGAGGGCTTAGGCAGGGGTGCCCTCTCTCACCTCTTTTATTTGTTCTTCAAGCTTCTATTCTTAGTTTTTATCTAGACAAAAAAAGAGCAGATCAGGATATTCCTCGACTCTGTATTGCGAGGGGTGTGAAAACCATTAGTCAGGCTCTTTTCGCGGATGACACACTACTATTGGGAGTAGCTTCTGGGATTATTGCCTCCAGATTTAAAAAAGCTTTGGATGACTTTTGTTTGGTATGGGAATCAGTATAAACAAAGGAAAATGCCATATCTATTGTTGGAACACCACTTCCAGTGTGCTCAACTCCATATCTAAAATCTTTAGTTTTGCAGCATCCTCAAATTGGACTTCCTTCAAGTATTGGGCCTTGCGGTTTTTCTCAAAAAAACCTACAGCAGAGATTGGCTCCCCCAATTTGAGAAATTCAAAAACAAACTTCTTGCCTGGGGTTATTCCTGGCTCAACATTACTGGTATGTTAATCCTCATTAAATATGTTCTTTCTAGTCTTCCTTAGTTCTAGTTCTGTCCTTCTCGCTCCATCTAGCATTCTCAAAAAAATGGAGGAGACCATTCGAAAATTCTTTTGGAAGGGAGGTAAACAGAATGAGAAAAATATTCTTCTAGTCAACTGGGAATGTATCTCCAAGCTGCTATTGGAAGGAGGAATGAATTTCAAGAATCTTGGCTACCATAATGTAGCAATGGGAGATAAATTAATTTGGAGAATTATCGCCGCTAAACCTGGTTGGGCGCAATTAGCTCTCTGGAAAAAATACTTCAAAGGTCGACGTTCTCGCTACCTAGAGCATCCTAAGAAGCATTCAAATACACCCTTCCTGAAGTTTTGAAACAAAGCTTGCTCTCTCATCAAAGATCATGCCTTCTGGGTTCCTGGTAATGGAAAAAGGATCAACCTCTAGACTAATAAAATTTTGAATAACGAGCCTCTCGGAGACTGTCGTTCACTCCAAACACTACGCAGATGGATGAATGAGGCGGGTTTGTGAACTCTATGGGACATTTTAGCTTGGAGGAACTCTCGCTGGGCTGGCTGGAATCTTCAAACACCCCCAAAACTTTCTATGGAGCATGAGATCCTGATTTCCAAGCTCCATGGCATGTCTCCTTTGTTGGCTTGAAAAATGGATACAAGAGGATGGGGTACGCAAACTAGCAGATACTCTGTTGCTCAAGGTTATGCCAAGCTATTTGAGCGTCCCCATGTGGCCACAAACCCTGAGCCTTGGAAATGGATATGGCATTATCCCACCTTGCATAAAATCGACTTCTTCAGCTGGCTACTTTGTCATTCGAAAATTTTGACAGATGATAACCTCCTGAAACGTGGTTTTCACAGGCCTTCAAGGTGCAGTCTTTGTGAGGTAAACCAGGAAAGCGTAGTTTATCTAATGCTTGAATGCACCTTTACTTTGCATATTTGAATAGATTGTTGGGAACTCTGAGTTTCAACATCGTGTTGCCTTCTTCCATCCCTGATATTTTTACTAAATGGTTGCAAAGGTATCCCACGACTCCCTTAAAAAACAAAATCATCAGAGCTGCTTGGACTGTTCTAGCAAAAATAATCTGTTGGCAAGTTTGGCTTGAGAGAAATAAAAGGATTTTTAGAAGCTATGAACAAGAGGCCAAGCTTGTGGCAGTCAAGATTAAAAGCCAGCTTAAAGAGAATATGAGAGATATTAAAGATGATTTAAATCTCAGTCAGCAAGATATAAATTGGGGCTCCTATCTTGAATTCCAGTTTCAAAAAAGTGCAAACAGTATCTCCCTCCTCAAAGATTGGAAAATAAGACTTTTAGAAAATGAATTCAAAGACTGGGCCACAAATCAACAGAGATTCTCCCTCTTTTTTGATAGGGCTACAAAGGCCAATCCTGGAAGAGCTGGAGTTGGAGGCATCATTCTGAATCCTAATGTCATAAGGATACACAGTTTCGCCTGGGGTCTGGGCATAGCCTCTAGCATACAAGCTCAGGCTTTGGCTCTTTTCCAAAGTCTCAAGATTATGAAAATGTTGAACAACAGGGAGGAAAATGTAATAGGGGACTCCCAAGTAATAATTTATATTATGGTGACTCATTCTAAGCCAATGGATCTAAGGCTTGCAAGGCTGATTTTGAGAATAACAGATCTTAGAGACTCTTTCCAGAAGTTGAATTTTTATCATGTGTTGAGAGCTAACAATAAGGAGGTGGACATCGAAGCCAACAAAGCTGCCCTCCTTACGGCTGGAGCCTTACTCAGAGGAGGTCAAGAATCATGGGAAACCAATTCCTTAATTTAGACAGCTATCATGTTTTTCTGCATTTTGTTAAATCAGTTTGTATGTATCCATAAAGTTGGCAAAATCTTAGAAATAGACTACAAGTAGCAGGCAAAAAGAGATGTCAACTAAACATAAATACCAGGGCCTTCCATGGTTGTGCGGTCCTTGTGGAACCAGACCCACCTTATGTAATCTGGTTTTCGACATTAAGGCCAAGTATTTAATAGATTCACTATCCCTTTCTGTAAAAAAAAAAACAAATATATAAGTAATATAAAAACATATTCAAATTTATATAAAAAAAATATTAGTATGATTAAAAAAATTGAAGTAATTCCTTTTTAGTTGTCGTAGAGCTCTTGCATGTTCAAATATGGCAGTATGGTTTTATGAGGCTTAAATGCCAATGGGATTAGTTTCAGGGGAGTGATGCCAAAGCTATCACTTTCTATACCAAGGACAACCAAGGAAGAATGGCCATATACTTTCAGTTTTATGGAGATGGACTTGCTACTATAACTAGTACTTTGGAACAACAACAATGAACAATATAACTGGTATTTTTGAACAACAACAATGAACAATCTTCCTTATTGTTTCAAGCTTGCGGAAGATTAGAAATATGGACAATATGTAAATCCACCACTCTCATATATACGTACAACATTATCTTGAATAAATTCCTAAGCCATGTAGGCATGAAATAAACCATAAACATTGAGATATGGTGGCTGATGAGGTAAAATGATGGCAATTGTAGCCCGCTTTCGTCGTATGAACACTTTGTGACCTTAGATCTGTTCTCATTGTTACGAGTAAACTTCAATATATTTTCAAACCTTCTTACACTGCCTTTGCATGCTATGACTCTGAGATTCTGTATTTATTTTTACCAACCAATGATATTTTATTGTGTACTTTCTTTTTCAATTTTTTGAATATGTGTGGAAGAAAAGTAGTGTTATGTAAAGATTTTGAATGTGTAAAATAATGTCATGCAAAGCATAGATTGTTTATATTTCACTTTTTTTCGTCATGTCAAGTGTAGATTATGTGAAGTGTAGATTTAGAAGTATAAGGAGTCCACACTTAATTGTCATCTTTAACTTCTACTGTCCTTTCAATTAAGAAAATGTCCTCTTTTATTTCCACCGTCCTCTCAATTCATATCCTCTCAATTAAGAAAGTGTCCTCTTTTATTTCCACCGTCCTCTCAATTCATAAAGGTTCCAGCCATGAATATTTCTAGGATGAACTCATCAACCCAATTCATCATCAAGTCTTCTTAAATGTGATTTTGTGATTATTATTTTTTATTTTTGTTATGACAAACCTTGCATTCGCCGAGTTAGTTGAATACAGACACTGAAATTTCTGGCACGGGATTTCAATCATTAAACCATGAATCGTAATGGGAGTGGAGACTATGGAGATTATTATTAGAAATTAAATAACTAGATGGTAATAAGTGAAATTAAATACTTCGTCACTTTCAAACCATGAATCGCAATGGAAATTCAAGCAGACTATAAAGATTATGTCCATCGAATAGTAATATAAATGGAGATTATGAATATTATGTGAATACTATTTTTTTGGATCAATTTGCATAAAATATGACAATATTAGAAATTAAATAGTTGCATGGAAAGAATTGAAATTAAAAAATCAAATTCTTGTTTTAATAGCGATAATTGCCACATAAATACTAAAATAATTAACTTAATCCTCAAAACCTTATTAATACATACGTAATATATTGGATACGTCATTCTCATATTAACCTAAATTAATATTATATATAGTTAATTGATTCTATTGTCTTTGAATCTAGTTAAATAATTATATTGTCTTTAAATCGACGAATTATATGTACATGGAAAATGAAAGAGGCAATGAAAGATGCATTCTTGCAATATGCCAGGGAATGGATGGTTGAGAGTTATTAAGAGTTTTTATTTAGAACATTTTCATTTAAAATTTGTATGAAGGGTTTTCTATTCCATGTAGATATGCATCCGTATAAAATACGACTATATATGATTTCTTTGATTTAAATGGTTATATATCATATTTATTTCTAGAGCATTGGGTTTAAATGCCTATGGATTTAAATGGCATTGGATTTTTCTAACTGAAACTCTTTTGGATTATGTTTTTATCCGTATAAAATATGGAGAAGAGCAATACAAGATGAAAGCTTATATAAGAGGTTCTTTTCATTTACACGGTCGATTGTTGGAAGCATTTCTCAATTCCAAAATAGAGGTTGAATGGAATATCATATGCATATTACTGTATGGTTGTCTGTGATATCATTTAGTGATTATAAAGATGACAACAATTTTATTTTTATCATTATATATATTATATATATAATATATATTCCAACTTTCTATCATCATAAAAGATTTAGAGATAGGAATGAAAAATAGTGACCCAATTTACTTTCAATGATTTTAAAGATAGATCGTTGTTTCAAGGATCTCAACATCAGTGCTTGACGATCTCCGCTGCTTCAGTTTAGGCTCTTGATGGAGAAGGAAAGCCCCTTATTGCTTGTTTGTTTAGATTGGTTCGATGGCTTGACAGACGAGATTGTTTTACGATAGGCTTATTCTCAGCCTAAATCAACATTATTAACGCCTTGACAAAATTTCAACACTCCCATATAGAGGGTTTTTAACCCGGGTCTACACTTAATACAAGCCTGATCACCTCGATATTGTGATGGATTGTGAGATATTGCTTCTAACAGTTGCAGTGATCAGTGATCACCTCGATGTTATGATGGATTGTGAGATATTGTTTCTAACAATTGCAGTGATTAGTGATCACTCTATGCAGGATCTAGAATTAGATGCTTAAAAAAATAAAAGATCCATGTTGTTGAGACGATATGAGAGCATTGTTGCCAGTGATTTGTGAGTAAACTTATATTATTTTTTTCCTTAATCCATTTATTTGATTCCTTAATCATTTATTTGATTTGAGGTTAAACTTAAATAGCTTTTTCACTGGATCCATTGATTTGATGGAGGGCCATGTTTGAATCCCAGAATGGTATTGTTATCATTGTAGTGTTATGATTTTGGCAGATTTTATGAAGGGATACTTTTAGATGGTACATACTACAGATGTCACGGTTAAGAAAGTTAATGGAAGGGCCCAGACGCATTGATTTAAAATTGACTCGCTCATGGTCATTTCTTTCCTTGTCAGTAGTGTGCTTCTGATCTACCTTGGAAAAGCGGCATCTAAACCATTAATCATACATGTCGCATTTAGATTGCTGTGCTGAAGGGAAACCCGTGCACACACCCGGAATGCATTAAGATTTTGAATACATTACGAATACATTACTCAACTATTCATACAGGGAAACATTTTTAATGACCTAACTAAATATAAGGATTTCAGACCCGGCAGGGACTACGCTTGTTAACTCGATCCTCAATTGAACTAAACTAATAAATATTAATGACTATGGAATGTCCTAGATGCAGGTTAGTTATGATATAGGACATATTTATTTTAATATTGTAAAATGATATAAGTTAGAAATAATTAATTCTTATTTGTTTATGGTTGTAATTTCTCATTTGAGGAGTTTGTTCCTACATAATAGAAATTTAGTTTCTTTTAGTTTAGTGTGTAGTTGAGATAATCTCTCAACCACACTACTCTACGTCTAACATATAATTCCTATCTTGAGACTATTGCTTGTATAAATATGTGTGTAATTTCCTGATTAATGATATAGAATATATTTGAATGGTTGTGCTATTTTATCTTGGTATCAAAGATTTAGAGCTCGTAAGGGACTTTGGCCCTTCCTGGACATAGAGAAATAAACTACTGTGTTTGTCCATCGACTAGGGTTCTGAAAGTCAAGGGAGCGTAACGCTATGCGTGGTGCATTGATTTAGCCCATTGATTAATTGGGTCTACGGAGCGGCGTATTCGTGCCTTTGCAAGTTTTAACGACTTGTTCGTGCCTGCGTTGATTCTTCAGCGCTGATGCATTCATCGATTTTTCTTGCTAAAAACTGGAACTCGGCCGATGCCTGCACTAGGAAATGACAGGGCATAACCTGCAAAAACGGGAGAGTCCTCTTCGTTTTGTTTTCACGCCATGAGTTAGGAGGTCATATTGATCCCCTTTCTACACTCGACCAGCTCCGGGTTCTTGATCTTCAGGGAAATCGACTCAGCGGCAACATGGATCCATTGTCAAATTGCTACAATCTCAAATTGCTCTACTTGGCTTCCAATGACTGCTTGGGTCTGATTCATGATGATCTTGCTTGGCTCAGGCGCCTAGTGAGGCTTGATGCTTCCGATAACAATCTCCGCAAATCGATTCCGATGGTGATACAGAAACTTATGCGGCCGGTAACTCTACGCCTGCAGAACAACATTATGTCAGGGTCGTTGCCAGATCTCAGCTTCTTGGGGTCCAATAATGAACTTTCTAGCCAAGTACCCCGCCAACATCTAGAGAAGTTTCCGGATTTGGCCTTCGCCGGCAATGTTGGGCTCTGCGGACGAAGTCCTTTTCCGGCCTGTACCATTCCACCACTGGGGGGGTGTAATGGTACCATTGAATCTGGGCTTCGACCTAGGATCGAGTACTCCCGTGGACACGAGATCCAAAACGAGGGCTCTCAGCACAAGGGTTGTCATTTCCATTGTGGTCGGGGATGCTGCCATTCTGATTTTGATAACGCTAATTTTTTCTGGTGTATTACTGGAAGAAATACATCAGGGAGGCCGAGGTTACTGGAAAAATGCCACCGAGAAGATGGATTTCTTCGGTGGCGCACAGACGCTAGAGATGGAGAGGAGTAAACTTGTGTTCTTTGATAGGAAGAAGCAGTTTGAGTTGGAGGATCTGCTGAGGGCGTCTACCGAGATGTTAGGGAAGTGGAGCTGTGGGACTGCTTATAAAGCCGTTCTTAATGACGGTTGTGTTGTTGTTGTCAAGAAATTATCATGAGTTGTGTTGTTCAGTAATTGTGTGTGTTTTAGCGATTTCTATTGTGGTATTGCAAATATTATTGGAATAATAATTGTCTTGATGAGCCAAGTGGGAGTTGAGCGAATGTGTTACTGTTTTGGAGATTGGATGGCCGACAGTCCATTCCTAAGTAGATGGTGAAGGAAGATACTTGGCTATGTCAAAGGCATGGCACCGATGGTAGTTACCTTGATGGAAATGGAAGCTAGGCACAAATATGGCATTTCGTAGAACGAGCAGTGTTCTAGACTCTAAATAGTTGCTGTTATGTTTGGGAAATAATCATCTTTGGGCAGAAAAAGAAATTAATGTGAAGAGTTCATGTTTTATTTAGTTTCTTGGAATCATGTTTAAATATTATTGAGCCTTCTTGAGCCTAGCTAACTCAATGTAGGTAAATTTGTTTCGTTAGAATTCATGACTCTAACAAATGACAGGATAAGGATGGAGTTCCAAGAATTTCTTTGACAAAGATGCCCAAGATGTGAACAATGAATAGATGAGGTAAAGGAGCAGCGACAACGTTTATGGTGGAGAACAAAGTAGATGTTTGTTTGAGTTAGTGTGGTTTGCGGAATAGACTCCCTAGCATGTAATAAACAAGTCAAGTTGTTGTAATGGTCATTGTATGTACCCAGAAACTCCAAAATGTTCACATATGAAATGTAAGTTTTTTAAAGGCATCTGAAAGTTTGTGGTGATTTTAAAACCACTTTGTAATGGTTTATGGTCAGCCTGAAACCATCTTTTGTCACTGTAAAATGATGGTTGGTGGTGAGCCAGAAGCCATCTATAGAGTCTTTGTGGCTTGAGATTCCTTTGTGGCCGCATGTACACGAGTGGCCGCGTGTACATGAGAGTTGTGTGCTCAATTTGTGCAGGTGGACTGCAGTAACACCTGGCTAGTCTCAGATGATTCATTAATCTCTGAGAAGAAGGGGGTTGGCATGCTTTCTTAGCTGACAGTTGTGCTTAGAAGTACAATTGGCATGATTGTTCAGTACATACTCGTGCCAACGCGCCAAATCACGGGAATGGCGTGGAAGCGCACGATTTTTTATTCAGGAAGATGCCAACTCAACTTCATGGGGATCCGCAGCAAGCCTCATCTTCATTTGATGATTTGCAGAGAAGCAGAAGTTGCAGATCTATCCGAGAGAGGCAGATTGTGTTTTGGAGGTTCTGTACATGCAATTCACCTGATGGTGGTGGATTTGCAGGTACATATAGGCAGTGATAACACTCGATAGAATCATGTATGCAAAGGACATCCTACAGGACTAGCGGCTGCAGCAGTTGGTACGCATGCATTCTGGTGGATGGTTGCTCTTTTATGGACATCGACATATTCTTTGTAATGTTTGACCACAACCAGACTTTGTGAATCACTAGCATGACAAGTAGTCATTAATGGGGGGAGTTAGAAATAATTAATTCCTACTTTCCCATGGTTGTAATTCTCCATTTGAGGAGTTTGTTCCTACATAATAGGAATTTAGTTTCTCCTAGTTTCGTGTGTGGTTGAGAGAATCCCTTAACCACACCACTGTACATCTAAGACATAATTCCTATCGTGAGACTATTGCTTGCATAAATATGTGTGTAATTTCCTCATTCATGATATAGAATATATTTGAGTGGTTGTGCTATTATATCTATATAAATATGACGTTTTATGTAATAGGGTTGGGTTTTGGGTTTTAGTGTTAGTTTAGATATGGAATTTTTTTTTGAAGTTACTATATGTTTTCAAAAATCATGTTCTTAATAGAATTTTAAATCATTATAAGTTGATGTCATTTCTAGGTTTTTATATGTTTTATAATTAGGTTACCTTTTTTTCAATGATTTCATGAAGATCTCTAAAGTCTTAAGACATAAAAAGTATATTTATAGTTCATTATCTGTGCAAAGGACATAAACAACCACACAAAATGTATATGTAAAATTCTTGTGTTCATGTGTGTGATATAAATACTATTATAATGTGTTACACACCATGGATGTGTTTAAAATCCTTAAGCATGGTATGGGGAGAAACATTAGTGATGTAGAGATTAAAACCATTATGTCGACTTTAGAGATGAATATTTATCTTAAGAGAGTGATATTGGTGGCATTATGGAATTTTGTGTAGAAGGATGCATCTAAAATTATTGGCGATATTCTTGGACATATTTTGAGAATAAAAGAAAATATTGTAGGGATAAAAGGATTCTTTCAAAGCTCATTTATCAAGGACATTGTCCCAAGCCACCACACATTTTTTATGAAGCGAACGTTTATCCCATAGCCTTAACCATGACATGTGACTAAAAATAAATGTCATAGTGCATAATATATGTTTTTAGGGTTCATACACCATAAAGAATATATAAAACCACCATATATGCTCCATAAAAATAATCTTAATCACTAATTTATGGTAGGCACATCATCACTCTTATGCACCATGGATGGGCCTGCATCCATTAGTATTAGCTAAGCAGGAAAACTAATGTGTTAGGCATAAAATATGGATTTAGTGTTCATGGATCATGAAAAACGATCCTACACAACCAGGCAAATATTGTATACATAATATTTGGAAGAAAAGTGTAATATTAGTGTAATATGAGTACCATTATAAGGTTTTTTTATGTGGTGGATAGGAATGAATTCCTAAACAATGTTTGAGGAGGAATATCAACATACTATAGCTTCAAATATTACTTGAGGGATTAGATGCCATGTGCATGGTCCCTACTAGTATTTATGTCTTATCAAATAAAGATATGGGTGATGAATCTAATATGGATACCATTACAGTGTTTTTCATACAAGAGACGACTTTTAGGTGAATTTCATGGTTTTAGGATGAAAATTAAACTACAAGAGACAAAGAGGTGCTTCTAAGGCTCATATGTCATGATTCGGAGATCAAAAATAGGCTCAAAAAGTGCTCAGAATCTTCTGAAACTTGTGTCAAATCACAGTGTTTGTCAGCCTGACTCCAACGCCACTTCAATAACCTCAATCTGACCTCGTATGAAGAAGTCAAGACGTTTTGAAGAGTTTGAACAATAACTAAAAAGTCAAGCAATAGGTTTGACTGGGTAGTTCGTACAACTGACATCATCAACTGTGTGTAGGATATGGTGTTAGATGCGCCAATCTTGCGCTGACACTTGGGATCACCATACAGGTTCAAATGGTAGTTTTTTTTATTGGTGGTCAATTGTTAAGGTGGCCGAATAAGATGGCACCACATGGCCCAATAATATAGCGCCATGTGGCCCTTAGTCATTGGAAAAATAATTCATAAGTTGGCCCAAGGGCCTCGGTGGGGTTTGACCTCTAGATTTGTTGCAACACAACACAACGCCCTACCGCCACGCCATAACCATGAGTCTTAGTAGAATATGGAGGCCGTTTATATTTATTATGGTGTTGTCGGCAGTTTGCGAGCAGGGGTCAGGCACACAACCCCAACCTAAGGTCGCATAATGTACCACAGAGTCGTGGCAGAGGAGCATTGACTGAGAGGGTGAGGACTCTGCCCCGACCCTAGTCTCATGCATTATCAATATGCCTACAATGAAAAGGAGTGTGGTGGCATGGTTAGTCCACGGCACTAGGTGTGATGTAGTTCCCATGTGACCGTATACAAAGGCTCAACTGGTGAGGGCGAGTGGTTAGCCCTCGCCCTCGAATATATTGTGCCACATGACCATACTGACTAAAGTCGAGGATTGAACCAGTGAGGGTGGGTAGTTAGCCCTAGCCCCTGGCCACATGATGTGCCATGTGACCCTGTCTCGATGCTTAGGTATTATGGCACAATTTAAAGAGGAACAAATTTCCCCTTTTGTGGTGGGAGTCTGGCTAGTTTGGGGAGAAATTATCACTTGGTGGACTGTGTAAAGGGAGAATTCATCGCATAGTTAGCAGGTTTTTCCAATTTGTAAGACAAATAGCAAATCTTGGTTCAAAGAAGCATATATTGCTCATGTTTTGACCTTTTTGAGCTCACGAAGGGCCTAAATAGGGGTTTTGATGTCTTGGCATTCTGTACAATTGACATCAAGTTGAATTTGTAGGGTATAGTGTCTTGAGAAAAATCTTCACTTAATGGACTGTGTAAAGGGCGAATTTGTCACACAGTTAGCTGATTTTGCCAATTCGCAGGAAACGTAGTAGAGCGTGGTTCTAGGACGCATATATTTCTTAGTTTTTAACCTTTTTGAGCTGAAGAATGGCCTTAATAGGGGTTTCGGAGTGTCTTGGACTCAATGGAAGATTCATATTTCTGATTTGAGCATTGTATTATGGAATTTTTGAAGAGTCAATTTCTTTAGTGCTAGAGGCAGAGAGAGTTTTGAAGCACGATGGAGACATATTTGAGTGAGGAAAGATCATATTTAGAGGTTTTCCAACCTTCTAGTTTCATATACAACAACTATTACTTCAATAGAGAATATATTGTTAGTATTTTCTCAATGTGCTTAGGAGAGAAGCCCTTTTCATTACTTCATTGTGGAGTGTGTGTGTGTGTGTGTGTATATTTTTTTTTTAGGTGGGGTACAAGGGCCTATTGTGAGAGAGTACTTTTCGATTGACCATCATTACTTGTTGTAGGGAGTCATATTTTTGAGTGAGATTTCTTTATAGGAAAAACAAGCCACTATAAAGCCAATAATTTATAATGTGATCATTTTTTGTTGAAATCAATATAGCAAACCTAGCCATTGGAGCAGGGCCCATAGATGTAGCCTAGGAGGGGTGAACTTCGTTATCACTTGCAGGTGCCTTTTTTGCATATTTATCATCCTGAGTTGGTTATGATTTTTTTTAACTTTTAAGCTCATGTGAAAACTTAACTTATCCTCTTTGAAGAGGTTTCAAAACTAATTTTACCTTTAAAAACAAATTTTGTTTAACTTGCCGAGTGTCAGAGGACGGTCAAAGTTTTCTTCCATTTTTAGATCAGGTCATGTTGGAAGTCCCAATTCATGATATAGGTCTAATAAAGGTAATCCATAGTCTAAAATTACAAAATTTCTATTATTACAAGATTTATTCTCCATGCATTAGAGCTCTCACCGTGGTATGTAGATAAATACAAATTTATTAGGACTAAAGGGTACTTTTAGGGATCGTAATCCATGCATAATGGCCCGAGCCACCACAAACTTGTACAAGGAATACTTGATGCATGAGTGTAATAATAGTGTAGGTTTTGTCAACCACATATAGGTCTTATGGCTCTATGAATGGTAGAATTAGTAGTTAAAATATATGAGGGCATAAAATATGATAAAATATGATATTTTTTGGCCCATGAATAAAATATTGGTACAATCATGAAATTTTTAACTAAATTGATATGTTTCAAGGACGTTGGAATCATTCAACATAAAACACAATCATGTGACAATGAACAATATGATTTTGAACAACATGGGATATGAGTAAACTAGGACAAAATGACTAATTAGTTACTAAAAAATGACTAAAATTTTCATATAAATGACCATTTTTCAATCGGTGACTAATAATAGCTAATTTACAGTATCTTATAATGTGACCAACTTTTAGTCGTTTTTAGATACTCATTAATTGGGTGTCTCAATTCTATTGTCTAGTAGTATATTTAGTCATTAATTTGTTCATTGATTTAGTCATAAATTACCGTAATTCATGACCAAATATACAACAAAATATATTGCTATATGATCACCCAAGAAAAGTAGTTAATGACCAAAGAAATATGACCAAAATGATAGTCGTGTTATAAGATAATATAAATTAGCTACTAATAGTCATATATATGCAAATTTTAGTCATCATTTGAAACCAATTGATGACCAAAAACATATGACTAAATTTCAATCGTGTTATAAGTTACTATAAATTAACTACTAGTAGTTGTATATATGATAAATTTAGTCGTAATTTGCAACAAAAAAAATTAGCATTTGCAGCAGTCATTTATATTGTTTTGGTAGTTTCACATTCATTATATAAATTATTGATTTAGTAGTTTATATTCATTTTATTTACTTTTATTAATAATAATTATAAACAACTAATTTAGTGGTTGCATATTCATTTATTTGTGTTCATTATTAATTAATATAAAAAGTAATTTAGTAGTTTATATTCATTTTATTGTGTTTATTTTTAGTTACAATAATGCATTATTATGATTTCGCAATATAATTAAAAAATACCATACAATATTCATGTTCATCTAATATGTAACAGGTGAATCATGCAGTCTCATACATTGATAACAATATATATATATATATATATATATATATATAATAATATAATATAATAATTTGAACCACAAATTTTATTATATGAAATGCAAGTATTACAATATGAGTTTCTAACTAAATATTGATTGGGCTACAATTTACACATGAAATTTTATTTAATCACTTCAAAAAATTCTCATTGTGTTGCCAATGCATTTCACATCTTTCCACCTTTGAAATCATTCAATAGTTTTCCTGTAAAAATTGTGTAACAAATAGCATCCACCAATGGAGGGTCATGCTAAAGACTAGAATCCTCATTCTTTGGATAGTCCAGGGCTAGAATATGAATCCAAGGTCTTCGATCTGCAACCAATAGATACTCATTTAAATATTAATAACGTGATATCATCTGTTTTTTTAATTAAAATATCTATTAAAACTCTTATCACTATTTGTAATATAATGCAGCTACAGAACTTCATTTATAGCACACAGAAAAGTTCACAAAACCACTAAATTCAATGGCCCCACTCAAACAACTCTTCCAATGATTCTCCACAACAAAAATTAGAAAACATTTAGATATGCAAATTCATGCATGAGGTAGGACTTCATAGTCTTCATAACAACTTGTTATAAAAATATTCATATTTCAATTAAACATTAAATCAGAGTATGTAAAAAAAGTAAATAAGTTCCTCCCTGACAAGAGGAAAATGAAAGAAATTAAATTAGAAAAAATGAGACTACTTACTACTAAAAATGAAAAAATCTGCACCATAAGAGTATTTTGTAGAATTCTTGCCATGAGAAATAAAATGTTTAAATGTCCACTGCATGGTAACATTTGAAGCAATAATTAGATAGAAATAACTAAACCAAAGATTTTGAAATGCACATACACCCCTAATATAAGCATGCATCTTACAACTTGTAGCTAGAAACTCAATTTACTTTTACAAGATATCTAGTATTATTGTCTTATGTACAACAAATGCATAGTATATTTATCTGACTTTTGACATAGTTGAATACATAAATACAAATTTCTACTCCATTGTTATTTCTGTGTTTAAGTTATTTTACAAACCCTTCATAATTTTGTGTCTTAGAGATTGTCCATTTTATATTTTTACAGTGTACAACATAAAATCAGGATTAATAAAAATATGCTTCAACCAAAAACAACAAATAAACCCTACAAATTTCAAATGCTACATGCAAAACCTAGGAAGTCAAGGCCAAAGGAAATTTCCAAATCTTTTTGGAAATTTAAAGGCAACACAATTTAAGATACCAAATGTGCAAACTTGTAACAATTTGATTTAAGAAATAAACAAATATGTTTTATACCTGAATCCAAGTCCTTCTAGGGAAAAGGAAAAGTATCCTCTACATGAAAGGGAGTGACCTCAAAAAATTCATAATCTATAAGGCATGCTTTTTAATGATTAATATCCATGCTTGTGGCAGGTAGGTTTTGGGGCCTAAGAAGCCATGGATCTAGTTATTTTATCTACATCCTTCTTCTGTAGGTTTTGAGCACATGGGGTATTTAGTGGGCATATTCTATGGTATATCACCACAACAATTATCCTTTGTTGATTTAATCTATCCTTCTCCAAATAAGTAACAATACAAAATTATAGTGCAATGAAATGTGACTAGCAATAGCAACTCTTCCTTCTAATTATTCTTTCAAGTGACACATACTTGAATAACACACAATAGTTACTTGCTTGTAGAAATGATATAAGCATTAAAATCAACCAACAAGCTCCTATGTTTTAATTTGAAAATCACGATTTTAAGTAGATTTGAGATGCATTAAATCATTCATCAATATATATTTAAACTTGAAAGAAAATCAAACAAGGAAATGGGAAAGAGAAGCATTTTCACTACCTAATTTTTATTATGAGCTAATGATTTTCAAAAGATGTTGCACTTGTCGAGGAACTTCAGTTTGGAAATGAATTAAAGTACAAAATATTTCACCAAAAGAAAAATTGTATGACAAGGGTAGCTGAAATGTTACTCTTTCTTGATGGAATTAAGTTTGTAATTCCACATTTGGCCAAGGATGACATTATTTTTAGTTTTATGCAGTGTTGATAACATCACTGATTTTTGGCAATGTGTTGAAAAATTGTGATTTTTCATCTAACCAATTTTTCAACTTGAAAATATCACGAATTTTCTCGTAAAATAGACATTGTATGGTTTACTAAAAATCATAATTGTTTTCCATGTTTTTATGAGAAGTTTTAGTCTCAACTTGCTCAACTATGTGGAGATGTTGCACTAGGCCTGATAGGTGTGCCAAAGCTGGCGTGATATTATGAAGCGAGGTTGTCAATGCACACAATGCAAGTTATTACATACCAAAAATTAAGATCTGGTAATCCTCCTGCCTACTTGTGTGGAAACTTTTCTTTCTTTTTGTAACTCTAATGGAAAAAGAAAAGAATTGAATTAAAACATAAGATATATAGTCAAATTAAAATTTTATGAACACATTCAAATAAACTATTGCAATACATAGTATTACGTGGGCTATGCATTCTTATCATTTTTCACGTGAATGTCGGTGTCTCTTCTAAACTCCAAGACCATTGACCAAGAAGGGTAACATAATTGAAACATAAATAAAGTAGGACATAATTATTGAAAAATGTCAGTTTCAACTCTAGTCAAGGTTCTCATAATCTAATGTGAAAAGTCCAAGAGAATTGCCTAAAATCACAAAATCTATTTCAAAGTGCAAGGGATTTTAAAACCAACCAAGCCAAAACCAGAACCAGCCAATTCGGCTAGTTTGATCCTAAAAGAGGATGGTTTGTCCCTTGAATTGGTTTAGTCACTGGTTCCATATCAAACTGGTTGGTTTAGTATAGAACTAGTCCGTCAGGCCAATTCAACATATATAATCAATATTTTATGTATTTTATAGTAAACTAGCTCCTAAATTGATTCTAGGTCCAATTCCAACTTTTCAAGCATGGAAAACTATGGAACCATTTGAACACCATAGTCAAAAGAATTTAATTGTCTATGATGAACTAACTGTCAATAATATGAAATGAATACCATGGCTCTTCCCCTTTATCTCCATTTTCCTCAATACATGACCCCCCCTCCTGTTCTAGAGCAAAATCACTGGGACAGATTGTACATATTTCCTTCTTCTGACCAACAAAATTGGATATCAGAGCTTCTTTCCGTATTTTTCTATCCCTTTGAGATGCATCCAGTTCTTGTGAATGTAAAATCATTCATCTCCTGCAATTATAAGAGACGTGGTGTTAACATTATGAATATGGCTCAGCTACAAACAACACCTTCTTCTTCAGACATGGTGTTAACATTATGAATATGGCTCAGCTACAAACAACACCTTCTTCTTCCTTGGCAACTTGACTCTCTTTGCAAAGAGAAATTGAAATATGAAAGAGAATTTTGAATGGTAAGTGTAAATGTGAAATGGAGATGGAAATGGTGTAGAGACACTAGGATAGATTAGGTGATTTAGGCCTTTTTTAGCCTTTTTTTCTCACTTTTTTGTGTTTTAAAAAAAAACATGCAGGGTTTTCAGATGTACCCCTTTTTGGGAGGGGCCACCCACAAACTCAAATTTTTAGGAAGTGTCCTTTCACACCAGCAAAACATTGTATTATGAATTTCATGTATTTTTTGCAAAAGGGAGGACACGACATAATGTTTTGTTAGCTGGACCTTAGGCCTATGGTCCTGAGGATGCAAGGACCATGTCCCCCACCTTGGTAGTATGTCCCTATGTAACACTTGATATTTCCACAGAATGCTAATAACATATACTGGGGATTTGGACTCTGTGTCATAATTGTTTGCATTTGTCCCTAATTGTCCATGTGTGCTGCAGGACACTACCTTTCTAAGCAACTAGGCAGTTGTAAATTGTTAAACTTAGCTTGAAACCATGACCAAAAAGTCTTGGCAGACAAGAATCTGTGCTTTTGTTTAACCACTCAACCCATTGTTCATTAAATTAAGATGAGTTTGGTATTGAATATAGAAATTTAAACTCCACTATTTCAGTGTTCGCTTTAAGCCTAAGTTATTTGAAATTTGATAGGGTCCTACATTTTCTTTAAAAAATGAATCAAATACTACCACAACTAACAAAGAGTACATGATGGTGGAAAATGATCCACTATAATCTAATGACAAGAATACAAGGAAATTCTTGTGTACTTATTAATAAAAAAATTCTAGAAAATGAGTCTACCCCACGAGGAAGGGATTCACAATTTTTATGGTAAAATCTAAATTTGGATTTAATAAGGATGGTCAGTTTTGTTGTTTAATAATACTTCTCATGAACTAAGTGGGGATGGTTTCTAATAAAAAGAAGTGTTACAATAATATTTCCATAGAAATCCAATAGGGGAGAGTGAAATTGTGTTTTGTAACTATTTGCAACTATCCATAATCATCTTAGTATCTTGAGGGAAAGTGTCTTCTTTAAGAAATGCATCAAATACTACCGTAGCTAACAAATAGTACATCATGTAGGAAAGAGAGACACAATAATTTAATGACAAGAATAAAAGGGAATTCTTGAGTATTTATTAAGCCGGAAATGTTAGAATATGAATCTACCACACGAGGAAGGGATTCAAAATCTTTACCATAAAAAATAAATTTGGATTTAATAAGGATGTCAGCTTTTGTGTTTAAAAATCCTTCTCATCACCTAAGTGGGGATGATTTCTCATGAAAAGTAGCCTTACTTTGATGTTTCCCAAGAAAGTTAATAAGGTAGAGTGAAATTTTGTTCTGTAGCTATTTGCAACTACCCCAATTGTCTACATGTCTTGAGGAAGAGACTTTGGTTTAATCACCTAATGCATTTCTCAATAAATTAACATAAGTTCAATATTGAATATAACAATGTGAACTCTGTTATTTCATTGCTTCTTTTTATCTTAATTCAAGTAAATTTTGATAGAGTCTCATGTTTATTAGAAATGCATCATGTGCTATTTTGTTAGTACATCATGGAGCAAATGGAGCTACAACCATATAATGATAATAATACAAAGAAATTACTAATACTGCCCTAATTAACCTCGAATTGCTATTGTAGGAATTTGTGCCCTAATAGGAAGGGATTCAAAATCTTTATGGAAACCAAGGAATTTTCCCTTAACAAGTAGATTCGGTTCTTGTTTGAAAAGCCTCAATTCCCTTGAGCTGAAGAGGTGGTGGTTCCTCAAGAAAAGAAACCTTACATTGATATCAGAGGATGCAAGTTGCTCCATTTCATCTGTAAGTCTAAGAAATCTGTAAAGGTATATCAAAAGTGTATCAATGCCCTTGTTCATTAAATGATCCAAAACCTTGTTTTGGGAAGCCTAAGATACCTGGAGTTATATAAACAACACAATATTGCATATATAAAAGAAATTGTGCCAGAAAAATGCTTAGCTTTAGGGGAAAGGAAAATTTTTATCGAGATCTTCCTTGGAGAAAATTAGTTGTTGTAGCTTATTTGATACTTGTGCAAATACCTAAATGCCAAATTTACAGTTTGTTTCGAAATTCTCACCTAGTTTGATAGCATTTCTGTCAGCAATTAATACTCTGAAGAATCGCCTCAATTTCTAGATACCAAGGAGTGGAGAAGTCGGCATGGTCTTTTCCATTGGGTAAGAGAGTTTCTTGTGATAAATTTGTATTAGTTGATGAAATAAGGGCCTAGCCACTAGGTTGATAATTTTCTATTCATACACCCACTCAACCTTCTCAATCGAAAATAAATGACACCAAAATTTTTAAAAAGAAAATTATTGCATCCAAGAAAATAAACTCGGGAGAGCTTGATGTTCATTATGTTATATCTATAAACCAATTCCTAGCTCAACGATCGACCTTTGAAATCAATTAGGTTACCAGTTACGTAGCCACCATTTACCGTTTGAGTATAAATAGTTGAAATCTTCATAAGGTGATAAAGTAATTTACTACAACTACAAGAGTAACAATAATATTCAAATTTTTGATGAAATAAAGCTTTAATTAGAAAAATTTCAAATATATGTTGGTGTAACGTAGGATAATCGATAAATGTTAGTTTTACCTATGGCTTTGAATGAGTTGTCCTTCACCTTGGTGCACTTCAACAAAGACAAGACTGCCTTCTACTCTGCAACACTGTCAATAAGAGGTAGCAATGTTCTCATTAAGGCACAGGTATGCTTCTACATGATTTTACATGCATGTGCCATCCAGACCAATTTATTTTTTCAAGTGTTTTTTAGTTGAGAAAAGTACACACTTTCTAAATTTTAGAAGTGTTTTTTCATTTACAGTTTAAGTGCAAGTTTATTTTTAACAAAAGTATATTGCCTAGAGGAAATTCTTGATTTAGCCTATGCTCTTCCTTAGAGGGAACTTGGGCACATTATTCTTGGAAAGGATTGAATTAGGGTTTCATCTCTAATTTAGGTGCACCATTGGGATTAGTTACTTTTGTAAACATTAGCCTTTTATTTGTCTATAAAGAAAAGTAAAGGTAGAAGTGTGAGGCGATTCAGTTTTGAATTCTTTCTTTATGATACATATTTTGAATGATAGAGATTGATGTGTGATTAAGTCAGGTGTCTGTGCTTGTCATATTTTCCAATTTACTGTTTTTATGCAAATTTAGGTAAATGCAATTTGTTGTTTTGAGTTTCTCAAAAGAATTTAGTGTCTACACTTGTGAATACACAATTCTAGTTTAGAGAAATTTGGTGTACTATTTTCAATTCTAAATTTTTAGTGTTGTAGATTCTACTATTTGTTCGTAAATGCGGAGACCCTTCTAGAAAAGATTCTAGTTCCTCTTGCATTTTCAATTACAGCCACAGGTCCATCCTTCTTCTAGCCTTCTTATAATTCTCTCCATGCCTTTGCAATATGCATGGTTTCTAACTTCTAGAACCCCACTTCTTTCCAAGTTTTGCACAGGGCACATGATCTTAAGGCCTCTAGTCACTAAGCTCGACTATGAAACTAGAATGCAATATGACATACATTGGCTATGTTGATAATGTGAAAATGAATACACAGTTTAGCCTAAAAAAATATTATGTATTAAAGAAACATAATACATTACAATGAAATTTACATACCACAACACAACTATTTTCAAAGGATGCAAGTTTCTCCATTTCATGTGTAATTCCAAGAACTCTATAAAGGTATATCAAAAGTGTATCAGTGCCCTCCTTGATTAAATGATTCAAATCCTTTTTTTGGGAAGCCTAAGATAGTTGGACATGTATAAACAACATAATATTGCATATAAAAATAAATTGTGTAAGAAAAATGCTTAGATTTGGGGGAAAGGAAAATTTTTATCAAGATCTTCCCTAGATAAATTTAGTTGTTGAGCCTATTTATAGTTGTGTGAATACCTAAATGCTAACTTTACAATTTCATTTAGAACTCTCACCTTGTTTGATAGGACTTTTGGTAGCAATTAATAATCTGAGGATTCAGGAATCTCCTCAATTTCTAGAGCTCGAGGAGTGGAAAAGTTGGCATGATCTTTGCCATTGGGTAAAAGAGTTGTTGTGATAACTTTGTATCAGTTGATGAAATAGGCACCTAACCATTGGGTTGATAATCTGTAATTCATACACCCACTCGGCCTTCTCAATTCAAAATAACTAACAACAATTTTTTTTTAAAACCACACTATTACATCTTGGAAAATAAACTTGGGAGACATTGATGCTCATTATGTTATATCTATAAACTAATTCCTAGCTCAACAATCAACCTTTGAAATCAATTAGGTTAATGATTACATAGCCACTGTTTAGCTTTTGATTGTAAATAGTTGAAATCTTCTTGAGGTGATAAAGTAATTTACTATAGCTACAAGAGTAATAATAATATACAAATTTTAACTTTTGATGAAATAAAGTTTTAATTACAAAATATGAAAGATATGTTCGTGTAACATGGGATAATCAATAGATGTTAGCTTTACCTGCGGATTGGAATCAATTGTCCTTCACCTTGGTGCACTTCAACAAAGGCATAACTACCTTGTAGTTTACAGCAGTGTCGATAAGGGGTAGCACTGTTGTCATTAAAGCACATGTATGCTTTTAAATGCATGTGCCATCTTTAGAAATTTATTTTTTGAGGTGTTGTTCAGTTGAGAAAAGTCCACGATTTCTGTATTTTAGAAGTGTTTTTTCATTTTCAGTTTAAGTGCAAATTTATTTTTAACAAAGGTTTACTCCCTAGAGGAAATTCTAGATTTAGCCTATGCTCTTTCTTATAGGAAACATGGAAATGGTGTTCTAGGCAAGGATTGAATTAGGTTTTCATATCTAATCTAGGTGCACCACTGGGATTGGTTACTTTTGTAAACCTTAGCCTTTTCTTTGTCTATAACTAAAAGGCAAGGTAGGAGTCTGAGAGAATTCAATTTTGAAATGTTGCTTTATGATACATATTTTGATTGATAGAGATTGATGTGTGATTAAGTGAGGTGTATTTGCTTGTCATATTTTCCAATTTACTATTTTTATGCAAATTTAAGTAAATGCAGTTTGTTGTTTTGAGTATTTCAAAAGCATTTAGTGTCTACACTTGTGAATACACAATTCCAATTTAGAGCAAGCTGGTGTAGTATTTTCAATTCCAGGTTTTGAGTTCTGCAGATTCTATTGTTTGTTCGTAAATGCCCAAACCTTTCTAGCAAAGCTTCTAGTTCCTTCTGCACCGTACATTCAAACCATAGGGTCATCCTTCTTGCAGCCTTCTTATAATACTCTCCCCGCCTTTGCAACATCCATGATTTCTAAATTCTAGAACCGTAATGCTTTCCAAGGTATGCATAGGACAGATGGCCTTAAGGCCTCTAGTCACTAATCTAGACTATGGAACTAGAATACAAGATGACATACATTGGCCTCTGTTGACAACGTGAAAATGAATACATAGTTTAACCTGAAAAAATATTATGTATTAAAGAAACATAATACATTACAATGAAAGTTACATACCACAACACAATTGTTTTCAGAGGATGCAAGTTACTCCATTTCATTTGTAAGTCCAAGAACTCTGCAAATGTACATCAAAATTTTATCAACACCCTCTTTCATTAAATGATCCAAATCCTTTTTTCGAGAAGCCTGAAATACCTAGATTTGTATAAACAACATAATATTGCATATAGAAAAGAATTTGTGCCAGAAAAATGCTTAGCTTTGGAGGAAAGGAAAAATTTAATCAAGATCTTTCGTAGATACAATTAATTGTTGTAGCTTAGTTGATAGTTGTGTGAATACATAAATGACAAATTTACAATTTCATTCAAAATTGTCACCTGTTTTGATAGCATTTCTGGTAGCAAGAAGAAATTCATTAATAATCTGAGGAATCTCCTCAATTTCTAGAGCTCTAGCAATGGAAAAGTTGCAATGATATTTTCCATTGGGTAAGATATCCTTTCCTAATAATTTTATATCAGTTGATGGAACAAGGGGCTAGCCATTCGGTTAATAATCTGCAATTCATACACCCACTCAACATTTTCAATCCAAAATAACTGACACCAATTTTTTTTTAAAAGGAAACTATTACGTCTAGGGAAATATTGATATAACATGAATGTCCATTATAAAGGAGGCTGATGGAATGAAGGTAAACCCTAATCGAGACAACTCTAATTGAGAAATACCCAATTTCGAAAAACCCTAATTCAGGTAAAACCATTTGAACAACCCTAATTCAGAAAAACCCCAAATCAGCAAACCCTTGAAAGCCCCGAATAGATAATGTTTTAGGCCTATGCATACAAAAAAGAGGCAAACTTATTTATCTTTCATTCAGACGACATATTTCTCTTGCATCTTGGTGAGGTTGTCCCCCTTCTTCTTGTTGTCAACCTTTTCGATCATCTTGGATTGCTGGTAATAGAGGATAATGAGATACTTGTTGGCGATATTGAAGCCTGAGAGGTGATCAACAACTTTCTTGGTGTCGTATATGTCTTCATAAACGACAAAGGTGGTCGTGCAGGTATCCTTGTTGACACTGATTTGGATCTTCCTAATGGCTCCATGTTTTCTAAATATGGCATATGTTTCCTATGACATTATGTGGAATGGCATGTTTTACACGCACACAACCTTGTTCACCTTTGACAACAGCCGATTATTGGCCTTCCTCAAGATTATGCTCATCTTCACTTCTTCTAAGCTCCTTCCTTCCACTAATAATCAAACGTAAGCCTTTGTGAATCGAAGTTTCCTATCGCCTTGAAACAACAAATACCCACTATATAATGTGAATACATGAGGGTAAGAGACTATAAGTTGTCACTACCTATTTTGCATCAGGATATACCATGGAAAACTGAAGCCAAGAAATATGGTACATGTGGGTACATGAATTAATGGATAGAAATTCAATTCATAGCAAAGCATGGATATACCTACCCACGTGGGAAACACTTTCAGTATACGAAATCTGAGAGAAGAAAATGCCTCCTCTCTCATAGACAACATTGACAATGGGTTTTAAGGCCTCCACCTGCTCCTCCCTCCAAATTCTAGGCACATCATAGTACCTGTCAGTTGTACACCTTATAATGCCCATCATCATTTGGCTTTCTAAAATGATCTAATTTTAACCTTTAAGACATTCATAAGCAACACTTTTCGTTAGAACTATTGTGACATATAAAATGTTAACATACCTTTCTGTAGTCAGAGACACCAACAACTTCTGCAATAGGAAGAGCCCAAGGCTGGTTCTCTAGGAATAGTATAGGATTGTGTGTAGTTGGGACATGCAATTGTAGGATATCTATATGGTTAACGGTGCCAAAACCACCCTACCAAACTCCTCTCCAGTGTTATCAAACTCAACCTATGTTGTCAAAATGAGTACAAGGGGAAAAATTGTTTATGCCTAATTACTTCTTTTATTTTACTATACATGCCAGTTGAAAGGATCTCACATAGAAATAATATTTTTGCCACGACTACAACTGATTGTGTGTTCCACACTCCTTTAATCCTTGCATTCCCAACTCGTTCCTCATCCAAATCAGGCGCTAGAAGAGACCTCTTATTCATCCTATCAAAGTCTCCAATCTTCTGAACAAAATATTTCCTTGTGCTCCTACTGGATGGCTCACCAGAGAGTTTTATTTGCAATATAAATCTCAATTTAGACCCTAAAACCCCATTTCTTGGCAATCCAGTTGCTAAATCAAACCTTGAAACCCTTTCATCTGATATTTTCATATTGGGGTTAATCCTTATTTTGGCCATGGCTAAAGCTCCTTTAGTAAAAATCAACTAGGTGAAGGACTCCATTAAGTACACATCTAACAGCAAATAGAGTTGCCAGCAAGCATAGCCCACTTTATTCGACTCTTGCATTGTACATATGCCCTCGATCACATGGTGCCCCATACTTTTGGATCCTAGTAAAATAATGTCGTCTGAGGTGTTTAGATAATTTTATGAACCAACACCATTCACATTTGCACATGAAGGCATGGGTAATGAATTCAAAGGATTCCATGAGAGTAAGAGAATGTTCCCATCTCCGGTGACGAAGTATAAAATAATTTGAGTGTGTGATATGGTCAGGATTTTTGTAAACTAAAATTGGGATGCTTGTGAAGAGAATTCAAGATGTGTGGAGCAATTAGTCATTGCGGCCATCGTGAGCCTAGTTCGATCCCTCGTTCCTTGTTTTTCCATCTCCATTGAAATCATTTCTGAGATGCGCACATCACAATGTTTTTGGCTCAGAGTGAATAATGAGTAACATTAATGGATGAAAAAACTTCACTAAAGGGATCCCTTCAATGAGTCATAAACTGCAAAAATCTTATCTAGGATACTCAAAAAAGTGCATCCTCCAAGAAGTACATTGGGTATGGCATTGTTGTTTAGCTAAAAATTGGTGAGACTAGTTGAGGCTTCTATGGGTGATAAAAGTGAAATTTATTGATGAAATAAAGTTTTCTTGCTGCCATTAAGGTTCTTCTCTTTTTCTTTTCCTATGCAAGTATAAGTGAAATGGGCTTTGGATAAAGAATATGTTATAGATGAATTGTGGGCAATTTATTTTTTTAAAGACTTGGATTAAGTTGAGATGGAGGTTAATTTCAAATTTTATTCTTTTAATATATGTAGAAGAGTTTGGAGTTTTTCTGTATATTCTATTTAAAAGTGGTGTCTTTTATGGTGAAGTTGGAGGAATTGCAGCCCTCCACATCTCCTTCCTGGGCACTACTGAAATACTCAATTCATAATGCAAGCTTTGCACCTTTTCATTTTGTCAAAGTGCTTCGATGAAATCCCTAAGGTTGAGTTGTAGATCTCTATTTCTTAGAAAAAGAGAATAACATTTTTTGAATGAGGGTTGATCTCACAATTCAGATGTATACAACCTTCCCCAATTCACCTTGACATTTGTAGGGACACATTTCAAAAAGGGGGGACTCAATGAATTCGGGAGCAAAAAAACGGTGTTGAATGCCCATCTATGATTGCAATTACTAAATAGCCATTAACTGTACCAACTATTATCAAATTGTCAAGCCATGCCATGGTCAACACACCTTTTATCCCTTGAATCTTTTTGACTTTCATGTTACCAGAAAGACCGAAGTCATTCATGACCAAGCTTGATTGTTTATGCCTAATTACTTCTTTCATTTTACTATCTGTACCAATTGAAAGGATCCCACAAAGAAATAATATTTTTACATTCAATTGAATTCGTGGCATTTTTCTCCTTGAATAATGGTGGTTTTCACAGGGATGACCCCTTGACTTTAATATCGAATTCATAAGGCTTGGAGAAACACAAAATGACTTTGGGACCCTTCTCTTCACTCTAATGAAAAGTAGAGAAGTCGATACACGGAAGGATTATTGATGAAAGCTGAGATAAAAATAATCATAATTATGTGAGTATAATGCCTCAAATCAACATTGAATACAATTACACATTACAATCTACTTCCATTCCAATTTCCTCAAGATTTAAAATATTCATATTGCAGAGGTGAAAGCTTAAAGAGAGTAGGGCCTTACGGATGCATAGTGTGGAACCAGCTATCCTCCCTCAGCATTGAGTACCAAAATTCAAATGGTAGATGCTAATTTTAATGAAATTGAAAAGGGTTTTTACTAGTCTTCTTTGTTGGATCTTCCCTCTAGAACTAAATCCACCCAAATGGAGGCCTTTTCCACCTGCAATAGTTCATGTTCTCCAATAAAAAAAATTGTATAAATATTTAAGAACACATGGTCATGTTTACAAATAAAACCTTGAGCCTCCATAAATCTAAGAATATGCAATAATGATTGATTAAGAATAATCATATACATTATGATGAATTCCCCGGGAATTGGATGATCTAGACTTTCCCTTACTAGTTGATTGACACACTTTGGCAATCATTAGTGCCATAGCTTTTTGGATATTTCTCATGTTCGAATTTGAACTTGTTTGCATCTCATACAATAGCTTAAACCTCCAATTATTTTGTGGTTTTATAGTGTATGATGTCATTTGTAAACAATATTACCCATTAAATTCATTAGGAGTTCCATCATGGATTTTCCATGACAATGTGGATATCTAGATTTTGGATGTAATTTTTATTAGAACAAAATATAGAACCGTAATATTTTCGGGTTTGGAAAAGAGAAAAAATTGAATTGTGGATTTAAAAACAAAATTGATCATATGAAATCGGTCTAAAACAGGTCTACGAGTTTTCAAAATTGGAACTGATTTGATAGTTTTGGGGAGTGGAAGTTTATCTCATGGCAGGAGATTTTGGTTCAATGGAGCTTTGGTATTTGATTTTTATTTTATCTGTTTGGATTATTTCATTAAGAATGACGCACATTTCGAATAATTTTTTTATATCTAATGTAAAGTATTTGGTAAAAAATAATAATATAGATATATAAATTCTTGTGGGAATTTAGATGAATTTTACTTTTATAAATGTTTAATAGTAGATTAATGTTAATGTAAATTTAAATAAAGGGATGGATTTAAAAATAAATGCAAGAAGTTTATTATTATAGAAAAAGTTCGATTTAATGATAAAAAGTTGAGGAAATTTTCATCATCGAGTAATGTTTAATTTTGTTGAGTGTTCTTGTTAGTGCCTAATTTGGGGGTGCCTTTAATCGAGTCAAGATGACATCCTCGCTGAACCACTTTTTATGTTTATATCAAAAATAAACCAATGTTATCGAGGAGTTGGTAGAGGGTTGAGAAGTGCACCAAAGATTCAAACTAACCAAAATAATTGAAAAAACAAGATTTGGAATTTCCACTTGGGTGCATTGATTTTTCACAAGAATGACTTCATGAATGGATGCCATGAATGGTGCAACACGACCAACCATCCCAACTTTCCCAAGCAAGGAATAACCAAGGTGAGTGAGAGCGCACATGATCTCGGTGGCATGGGTGCCACAAAGGTGTGGCACAACTAAGGATCACACCCCCAATAACAAATCTAGACAAGTTAACCAATGTGTCAATGGAACTAATGCAAGGTTAAGTTGGTGTGATTGGACTGACAAGGACAGATGAATATGGAACGATTTGACCATTGGAAGTCCCCCCAAACCAAAGTAGTGTTGTGGAAGAGATGCTCATAGAGAAAAGATGACCCAATTGAATGGAAGGGTCACAATGCATAAGCTAACCAAAAGGGGTGAAGTCGCATATATATCAAGGACACACACGATGGATGGGGAGAAGAACAACACATTAAATATACAAGTCAAGGGACAATTGGGAAAGTCATAATATGAAGAGGAGCAGCCAAACATTAAGAGGAAAAGATGAGTCAACGTAGGAAACCCAAGCACAAGGGAGCTCAGGTGAGTTTTCACTTGGCATACAAACCAAGCGAGTCGAGAAGGAACTAAAGGGAGCCACGAGTAGGGTAGTGATGACTCATTAGGTTAGTTAAGTTGAGGGTTACAAGTTTCTAGGAAAGTAAGCGTTTTGTTAGCTTATTTGTTGTATTCAGTGTTAATCCTTTGTATTGGACCCTCATGTAAAGAATGTTTACATTGTTTAATAAAAATAGAAGGTTGAATGGTTGTACCATGAAAATTGTGTATTGTGATGATGATGTTTTTAATAATGTAAATTATTTACATGTATTGCATGTGAATGCAAGTTAATTGAAGTATTGTGACAATAATTTAAAATATTGGGGGAAAAATAATGAAAACTATATTTATGCACAATAATTTAAATTCCCCTTCCAAAGGACATAAGAAAACACTTTTAGAGACAATTCTTAGAAAGCCACTTGAAAAAATTTCAAATTTTCATGACTTTCAGGGATATTTCGAAAACCTCCCCTAAATCCCTAAAAAAAAATTAGAAGTGGTTTTCTCAAGATTGTCACAAGCAAAACCACCCTTAAACGCCTTTTTTTATAGTGGCACAGGTGTGATAACGTGCCAAGAACCAAGTGTTAGTGCATTCTAAGTGCCAAATATTCCTATGTTACTTCTCTCCTACTTTCTAATAATTGATCTCAAATAAATTTAGTACTAAAGCATGCTAAATCATGTCAAATCATACCAAGGCATCTCAACACATGTCATACATGATGAGACTTTCCAACTACCAATGTGTGTCAGGGAGTGTTACGCATGCTATGGAGTGGCAGGGCATGTCGAGGAGTTCCAAGGTGGGGCAAAGGGTAATGCATACCAAAGCGTGTTAGGTCATATTAGGCTAACACAAGGGAGTAATAGCTAGTAAAAATTCATGGAAATGAATGGATATTGAGGAGTGGTAGGTCTCTCTCATTAATAGAATTGATTGAGCTTGATTATGTATTAAATAATATAATTCCTACACACACTAGTCAAACTTCATCTATACGGAATTTTCTAGATAATAAACCTAACAAAGATTAATCATGTACTGAATCATAGGGGAATTGTATTCCATTGCTTGAGGGAAATGATACACACTAATTATTTCTTAACAAATTTACTGACTCTAACCACTATGGCCTTGGACAAATAATGAAAAAATTTCCATAATAATGGTCTTAAATCATTATCTTCGGATAAAAAATACATCAACAGTCACATAACGTCATCAAAAACTCATTGGAATGATCAATGACAATGAACATTTTTTTATCTTCACCAAAAGTAACCAAAAAGAGCAATGGTGATGGTCAATAAATTGTCATCACTAGAAGTGTCACCAAAGTGAGAATTAGTAATGGGCCTTTAATGACCCTCACCAAAAGTGTCATTGAAAATGACTTTTGTCACAAACCTTAAATGATTGTCGCTATATGCACTTACAACCAAACATTTTAAAGGACTGTCACCATATGAAACATTGGCGACGAACCTTAAAGATCCATCATAGCCATGACCGTCACCAATGATCTTTTTTTTTGTAGTGTGTATTATTATAGTACTTGTTAGGTAGTTTTATTTCTTTTCCTAGACTAAATTAGTCATTCACGCTAGTCATTTTTAGCTGTATTACTTATTTGTTAGTCATATATTTTAACCTGAGACTAAATTAGTCATTTATGTTAGCCATTTTTAGTTGGGTCATTTAATATTACTCATTATTGGTAGTATTTCACTTGGAAAATTTGTGGTGACTAACATTTTTAGTCACCTAGTCACTAATTTCTCATTTTTTACTAGCGGAAGCAACCCCAACAATGCCAAGAAAATGAATCTTTGGCCAATTATTGCAATAGTTAATATTATAAGTTTTTCTTCCTTATATATGGGTCTTGAGATAATAGCCATCATCTAAGGATGAAAATGAAGATATGAAAGTAAAAAATACATTTTTATGGATCATGATCCATGTGTGAGGTCCTACACCACAATATAAGATCTATAAATAGAATGTTGGATCAATTAGTGTAACATGAAAACTATTACAATGTTTTCCACATCACATATAGGTTCTAGGTCCCTATTCATTATCTAAGGATGAAAAAAAATATATAAGGGCCTAAAAATTGGTTTTAGTGCTCATGATCTATACACAAGGTCCAAATTATTTAAAACTAAACAATATAATGAATCATTTCAGTGTGATTATAATATTTATCTCATTAAAATATTTTAAAAAACAACTATGGATCTCAAATTATTACTCATTATTAGAGAAGGAGATACAATGTCTTTAGGCCTAAAAATAGCTTTGATGGATCATATGTCGTGCATAATATCCTAATTTATAGGCCCTGTGCATAGAATCTTAAATAAATAAGTATAGCTTTGATATAATTATGAGATTTCATGAACAATGAATGGGTCTCGAGGACTTTAATAAATTCTATGGTGTAACATTAACATCATAGAAATTAAATGTGTATTTATGGATCATAGGTGATGGATAAGGCCCTAAACCAAAAACATTCTATAAATATAATCTCATGTAAACAAGTGTAATATTGGAAATTACAAGGATTTTATTATCATTGATAGATATCAAGTTATTAACCATTAGCTAAGTAGGAGAAGTAGTATTTTAGTGCATAAAATATTTCAGGCATCATTGGATAGTCATAGGGTCACAAACTAACATATAGGCCATACATAGAAAATATTTTGCATTTATTTGTAATATGAGTACTCTTACAAGGTTTTGCACATCATGGATATGTTTTAGGTCCTTGGCCATGGCGCAAAGAGGGACACTAGTGTCCTAGTGCCTAAAATATGTGTTCACCTATCCCAAAAGATAGGCATAGGGTTTCATACCATTTATTTGACCCCATAAATGGAATCATAGTACCATGGCTATAATATGAATGCCTTTATATTGCTTTTTTATAGTGTGTATGGGAATTGGGGTATTAGCCTTATTTTGAGGTTGAAAATGTAGGTATTAAGCATGTGTTGCACTTAATGATGCAAAATATCACAGGATAACTACAGATAGAATTTCTTCTCCATGAGTGTAATATGCATGACATTACAATGTTGTGGCTTGAAGATCTCAAACTATGGTGCAAAGAGGAAATTAGAAAATCCTAAAAGATATCTTTGAGTTGTTTGGGCCATGCAAGTAGCATTAGAAGATTACATAAATCATGTGTATGAATTATTTGGCACATATATGTAATATCAATGCCACTGCAATGTTTTGCATAACACTTATGATTCTTAAGGCATTCACCGTTTTATGAGGAACATCAATGTATTAGTGCTTAAAATATGTTTTTAGTGATAATTTCATGTACATACGTCTTAAACCAACACACATGCCACATAAAGGGAATTATTTTCCTTTGCATTTATTATGGGAATTGTTACAATGTTTTTTCCACTAGAGATAAGACTTGGGTAGTTAACCATGGTCTAAGGATGAAAAAAATGTTTGGAGTCCTAAAAGGTGTTTATATAGAAACTTGGCTATGTATAAGTTCTCAAGCAGCTACACAATGACATATAAAGGGAATCTTTGACTTGTGAGAGTAATACTAGTACAATTATAATATTTTTCATAACAAGGATTGGTCTTAGTGTCATGCTTTAAGGATGAAAACAATCTTCTTAGTACCCAAAAGGCACATTCAACGTTCATGGACTAGAAAAGTGTTTGAAACCAAAATTGAACCCTTGTAAAGGTATTTTCTAGCCCACAAGTCCAATATAGATGTTATTATGAGGTTTTTCATATTGCATATGGGTTGAGGCTATTCTCATGCATTGGAAAGTGAACCCCAAGTCATATTATACAAATGCACTTATCCATACTTAATGGGAAATTCTCAAGAATTGTATAATCTTACAAGACATATAGATAGAGTCGTTACCGTACACTTACTGAAAAAATGACCAAATTTTGCATATAAACAACCATTTTTCAATCGATGACTAGTAGTAGCTAAATTACAATATCTTATAACGCGACCAACGTTTAGTCATTTTTATCTTAGTATTTAATTAGTTGTCTCAATTTCATCGTCTAGTAGTATATTTAGTCATAAATTTGATCATTAATTTATTCATTGATTTAGTCATTAGTTACCACAATTAATGACGAAATATACAACAAAATATATTACTATATGATTACCTGAAAAAACCAACTAATGACCAAAGAAATATGACCAAAATGATGGTTGTGTTAGAAGATACTGTAAATTAGCTACTAATAGACATATATATCGAAACCTTAATCATTGTTTGAAGCAAATTAATGACCAAAGAAATATGACTAAATTTCGGTTGTGTTATAAGATATTCTAAATTAGCTACTACTAATTGTGTATATGCAAAATTTAGTCATCATTTGTAATAAAAAATTTATCATTTGTAGTAGTCGTTTACCTTTTCTTAGCAGTTTCATATTCATTATATAAAAGACTAATTTAGTAGTTTATATTCATTTCATTTACTTTCATTAATAATCATTATAAACAACTATTTAGTCGTATAATCATTTTATTTTTGTTCATCATTAATCAATATAAACAACTAATTTGTAGTTTTATATGGATGTTATGTGTTCATTATGAATTTAGAATAAATTAATTAGTATAATTTTGTGACTAACTTCAAGATATATATATATATTATATATATATATATATATATATATATATATATATATATATATATATATATATAATAAAAACATACATTGCATGTTCATCTAAAACAAAAAAGCAAAGTTACATATGATGATTACAATACTAAAAGTTATCAAGTGCGGCTATAATTAATTTCAACCAAATAAATTGTATTATATAAAATGTCAAATATTACAATATGAGTTTCCAACTCAATATTGGTTGGATGAAAATTTACACATGAAATGTTGTTTCATCACTTCAAAACATTATCATCATGTTGCCAAGGCATTGCAGGTGAATTCACCAACTATGAAGACTTGATCATAATTCTCTATGTGTGTTTGTTATGCAAGATATTGGCTCTAAATGTATCACTAGAACAATTATCTTCTCTCTCTCTCTTTTTCCATTTATTGCTCCGGTTTTATTGTTTTCCTCTTTCTTCAATTCTCACTTCTTACCATCAATATTGAATTAGAAAAACGATGAAAAACGATGAACATTAGAATATAAACTAAAGTAGACTATAAATAATTTATATGACATATACCTCAACTTTAGCAATATCAAAACCATATTTCCCCATAAAAGTAAGAAACTCGAACATATTTTTTTTTATTATTATTTATTTATTTATTTATTTTTTAATTTTTTTTTCAGTTGTGAGATAGTGGTCAGGTGACCTATATAAACAAAGCAAATAAAAAATCACCATCGAAAAGAGCACCTTAGTAACTTAGTATTCAACCCTCAAGGAAATCTTAAAGTACAATCATGTCAACTAACTTACATGTTAGAAAGCTCAAGTTGTAGATAACTTGTGAAAACAAATAATCTGAGGTGTGATGTCTAATCCTTGTTGTTTTATTCGCAACAACATTTCATTCTCTAACGCGTGAACTGCATGGTATAAATACTCATAAATATTTGCAACAAATAATATTTAAAGGTTATATATATATATATGAAATTGGAGATTCATCAAGTAAGCTAACCGCATGGTACATAAATTCTTTTTGCATATGTATCCATAAATACAATGTATCTTACTCATAAATTTTTGAAGAAAAATTGTCAAGAAGGAAATAGATATGAATTCAGAGTCCTAGTGGTGTGAAAGTTTGAAATAGTTGTTGCACATTTAGTTTCGTTCTTCCTTATTTGACCTTTGAAGTCACTTCATCTAGTGAGTCTATCATAAGAGTACCTCTACCACCATAACCCTTACGTGAATTTGTTGCTTGATTGCTTCCATTCCTAAAAGTTTCTACAGATGCAAAACAGTCGAAGTCACACCCATAGAGCATAAATTTATAGACTTTGATTTTTAACCCAACCATTATGAGTGTGAAAGGGACTTGTATTTCTTGGAGCAATTGGAGGGCCTAAAAGGTTTCCTAGAGGAATGAACTAGAAATTTTAAGGATTTTAAGTTGTTTTATTTTATAAAATCACTCTTTATGGTGGCCTCATCCTACTTCATGAAATAAAATTCAAGACAACATGGTTCTTGGTCCTTTAATTTTTCAAAAGAGGCATTAACAATATCAAAGACACTTTTGATGCTCTGACATGGGAATGCGTTTATTTCCCTAAGTAGAAAAAATGTTCATGGTGATCAATCTTCATAAACATGTCATCGAGTAGGTCAAGGTGATCATCCCCAACTTACTCTTCATTAAATTAGGCTTGCATTCCTCTACAACCTGGTGGATGGAGTTTAATTGGAACAAGGTCACGGCCATTACAAAATACATGCCAGTGAATAACACTCACTAGGTTATGCTAGCGAATAAAATGAGATAAAAAATTTGTCCTAGAGGTTATCCACTTGGGTGTGTAATACTCACTACACCAATTTCCTAGTAGGTTTCTCTCGTAGGGTACAAAGTGTCTTAGACCATCAAATTCCCTAGAGCTCAATAACTTATTAGAGCTAGAATTATATTTCTTGTGTAGGAAAATAAATAATTTTTGTTTAGAGTTTAACAAGGGTCAATATTCTCAAATTGTTACTTGGGAAAATAAAGAAATTACTTATCCTTGTCTTTAATATTTATATGCAAATTATTTTTCAAATGCAAAAGTTAGTGGGATGTGCCACATCTATGCAATTGTAAGCATACTTAAGGGGTATCTTTTCATTATGAGATGGAAACATTATATTGGCTCTCATACTCCCTCTACTTGTTCTAGGGAATCACAAATTTCTAGTAGAAGGACAAGGCAAGGAACTAGTTTTTTTTTATCACTAAAGGTGAGCATCACCATAGCTAGACCATGTAGCCCTCCACCACTACCCTAGATTGATAAGTTGCTAACAGTACTTGCCCTTGTTATTTAAAAGAACAAGAATCCAACCAAAGATGTTTATTAAGTTAATCATGGTTGAACTTACATTATCACAATTTTTTAGGCAACTAACGATGGTTCGAGGCCATTCCTAATGAGAAAGAAAATGCCCCTTTAATTGTAGGTTTCATCATGATAGTTAGTGAATTACTTGGAAATGTGAGAACAACACTTTTATGCCTTTATGGCAAGATTTTTTTATTGTTTTCTTGTTTATGTCAAGCGGATTTTAAGAAACGTTGCTACTAAAAAGTGTCCCTGTGTCAATTGATAGGCTTTATGTTTTTGGGCAGTTTTTGATATATACCAAGGATTTTCAAACCACTTTTTTCAATTTTTCAGGTTGCTGAATTGTGCACAATTCTGTGTGACATTACTAAATTGTAATATATTATATTTTTTTTAATTTATTATAGAGGCATTTTATACAAAAATGAATTTAAAAAAACAAAAACAAAACAAAACAAAACAAAACAAAAAAACAAAAACAAAACAAAAACAAAAAAAAAAATAACTTTCAGCATTACAACTAGGATTCAACATTATAAAGCATTCAACCACAAAACCTCCATCACATTAGATCTATAGAAATATGTTATGTAACTAGCTCACAAAATAGAA
>APFE030367569.1:200658-230847 GCA_000404065.3 Pinus taeda
AATATAGCTCAATGACTTCAAAATCAGCCTCTTTGATGGGGCAACCTCCTTTACATTACAGAAATAAAAAATTATTGGATGATACAAATGACAAGACCTCCTTTATATATATAGTAGTATAAGGGGTCATAATATAATCAGAGCCAACATAACAATAATAATGTAAGGGCACAACAATAAAATATCGGTCTTCTATGGGGCACAATAATAATAATATGGGTACTACATGGGCACAACAATATAATAAGGGGGTTGCACTAATTACAATAAGGGGTTATAGTAGTACTGTAGGGACATAACATGCCCCTCTCCTTCAAAAAGTGTTTTCCTCAATGCTTGAGTAGTTTTGGATGTTTCTGTATAAAATTCTTGTCCTCCCATGTGGAAACTTTAATGGGTAAGTTCTTCCACTTGATGAGATACTCTGAAATTGATCAATTTCGTAGCTGTCATGTTCTTGTTTCCATGATTACTTTAGGTTCCAATATCATTTTTCCTTCCTTGTCAAGTTCTGACAATATTGTTTGAACTGGGAGCTTGTCACCTATAACCTTCTTTAAGCTTGAAACATGGAAAATTGTGGGCACTCGACAAGATGCAGGAAGCTCCAATTTGTATGCCATAGTACCAATCTTTTGCATCACCTTGTAAGGACCATGTTACTTTGGTTATAATTTATTATCCTTCTTAGCTTTCTTAAGGGACATTTTTTTGTATGGTTGTATTCGTAAAAGTACCCAGTCGCCTATATCAAAACTTCTTTCCCTGCGATGTTGATTTGATTGTTATTTCATTCGATTCTGTGTGAAAGTGAGGTTATCTTTTTTCTTCTTGATATGTACTTCTATCTTGAGATTTTGAGGAGCGGTAATTCCTTCCAATGCATTACAAGATATGGTAGGATTCATTTCCTCTTTCTCTAGGGTTGGTTCCTGGTGTATATCCTCTTCTTTTGACATTTCTTGATTCTTTTCTTCCTCCTCTTCACAATATATGTAAAATAATTTCTTCTCAGCACAATTATGACCTTAGTGTATTCTATCACAACTATAACAAAAGGTCTTTTTTTCGTTTTCCTTCCAATTGTTTTGGTGTTAGCCTTGTAGGTTGTGTAAGGCTAGTAGAAACAACACTTCCATATTTATAATTGTGAGTGGTAGGATTTATTGTTGACATAATTTTTCTTTCAATATTTCTTTCCAACCTGAATACCTTCTGTAATGAATTAGGTTCCCAAAGACGAACCTCATGTTGAATGTTATCCTTAAAAGTCCCTATGAAGACATCAATCCTCTCCTTCTTTAGAATATCATTTACCCTTATATTCAATTTTTGGAAGTCCTCAATGTGCTCTGCCATCGAACCCTTTTGTTTGAGAATTCTCAATTGGCTAAATAAGGTGTTGCTCTTCATATATTTATAATATGCTATTATTTCCTCCATGAAAATTGACCAAGTTACAAGTGGTTTGCGAGAAAAAATCCCTTATACCATAAAAATTGATTCGATTCTAAATATAAAGATGCAATACGTACCTTTTATAATAGTTTCACATCATGTAGATCAAAATATTTCTCCATTTGTAGTATTGATGTTATGGGATCCTTTCAATCAAACTTCCTCATATCGATCTTTGGAATATGGTGGGTCTTCAATCCAATGTTATATTCTATGAAATCATGATTAACATTATTCTTTTCTCATCACGAGTTTCCTTTACTACCTTTTCGCCATTAGGAGGTCTTTCTTGTAGTAGCTTTGTCCCACCTTCCTTGAAACCTTCCAAGTCTTTCTTCAAATCTACTTCCATACCATTGATATTAGCTTCCATGGCACATATAAAACTATTTATCTTAGATTCGATCACATTCTTCAAATCATCCATCCAATTTTTGTTACTAGGTAATTCTATTTTCTTAATTCGAGTCATTATTGTTCTTGCTTTTAGGAGCTTGATATTTAAATGACTATAACTTGGTAATTTCAAATCTTCAAGTTTATAAATTTTAGCTTGTGGTAGTCCTGCGAGTCCTACTTCGAACCTCACCATTCTTACCAATATTGGATTCTTTAATAAAGATTTATGGAAAATCTCCTACGATGACCTGATTATAGACTAGTTGATTAGAACAAACGTGTACGACCTTCCATGTGTCCCTATTTCGACCTTCAGACCTAAACATGATATAAATAAAACTACAATCCATCCCGTTTCTATAACTTCTTACAAAATTTCAATCTAATGCTCAGAGAGAAGGTTAATGACAATATTCCCAAGGTCACATGTTTGGGATGTAATTCGGGAGCTTGCAAAAACCCTACATGTCTTAGACCATATCCCCAAAAACATAGCAAAAGAAAATCTTAAATTTGGGCCCAAGCTTCGTCATGATTTCAGCTCAAATGGGTTTTAACTTCTGCTTTTCAAAAGTTTTAGAAAATTAGTTATAGCCAAAATTCCATGATGACATGTTTGGAGCAGTGAAACCCTAGAATCCAAAGCTCAGATACCAAATGTTATGTAAGAAGCTCACAAATAGAAGAAAAGATAGCTCAATGACTTCAAAATCAGCCTCTTTGAGGGGGAAACCTCCTTTACATTACACAAATGAACAATTCTTCCATGATATAAATGACAAGACCTCCTTTCTATATATAGGAGTCTAAGGGGTCATAATATAATCAAAGTCGACATAGCAACAATAATGTAAGGGCACAACAATAACAATAGTGGGTTTCTATGGGGCACAACAATAACAATATGGGGACTACATGGGCACAACAATATAATAATGGTGTTGCACTAATAACAATAAGGGCTTACAATAGTAGTATAGGGCCCTAGTATGTTTGGAGGGAATTCCTAGTGAGAAAGAAAATGCCCCTTTAATTGTAGGTTTCATCATGATAGTTAGTTAATTATTTGGAAATGTGTGAACATTGTTTTTTTGCCTTTATGACTAGAGCTTTTATTTATTTATTTATTTATTTATTTTTAAATGTCAAGTGCCTTTTAAGATATGTTGCTTCTAAAAAGTATGCCTCTATGTCAATTTTGATAAGGTTTATGTTTTTGGGCAGTTTTTGGGCAGTTTTTGGTAGATACCAAGGATTTTCAAACCACTTTTTTCAATTCTTAAGGTTTCTCAACTGCGCACCATTTTGTGTGACATTACTAATATGTAATATATTTTATTGATAGTTAAAGGAGGCATTTTATACAAAAAAAGAATTAAAAAAAAAACTTTCAGCATTACAACCAGGGTTCATCATGTTCATGCATTCAACCACAAAGCATCCATCACATTAGAACTATAGAAATCAATAGGCAAAAAGCTATGGTAGGACATGATGTCATGATCCTCATGATGATTGAACATTGAAATCGATGCATACTAATGACCCATTACTAAATCTTCGTGATGTTAAGCACAAAATATGTAGTATTACACCATATTATTTCACAAATTAATAAATCGCACAAATTATTTCCTGTCTTGTGGAATTTTAGTTCAATCTTATTCAACACCTTATCAGTTATATATTTTTTTTATTTCCTATGGATTCCTTGAAGTTCATAAACTTGTTTTTATAACAAACATGTCCAATTTTGGTGCACAAGTACTCCTTATTGACCACTATCTTATAACATTCATTCATAAGGGAGTTTTACAATTCTGAAAAATAGTGTAATGTTCCCACTTGGAAAAGTCACCAAAGCTATCATTATGTTCCCAAGTTTTAATGATTTTTGCAGTGAATAATTTTGTCAAACATATTAATGGTATATTGTTGTTCGTGCAAGTTTGTTTTCACTGTTCAATTGCATCACATAGTGGTGATGGAAACCATTCATCATGCCAATTAGTGTATCATGTATTGAACTCAGAAATAACATATAACCATGGGAGATAGATGAAATATAATGTCAGAATGTTAGTTATATATTATATATATAATATATAATATATATATAATATATATATATATATATATATGGAGATATATGTTGCTACAGAGTGCCAAATCTCAACTAATTCGTGCTCAACTACAGGAAGGAGCAGCTCCATGTATCAACAGTTAATTCCTTGAGAAATGTTCAGACCTATGGGTAAAATATAAAAAAATTTGAAGGCATAGATGACCCTCTATATGCTTCTCACAGACTGGTAAGAAGACCTCCATGCATTCTCCCTTAGTGTCTCAATGGATGAAGGTATACACCCTATCATAGTGCCAAAAATTCATCCAGCTCAAAGGAAAAATACCACATCCTTGTGGTGACAAGATAAACAACTCCACACATTGAAATCATCCACTACTTGCAACAATTTTAACACCTATTTTGACCCTTGCTCAAGCAGCTCGACTTGCATATTTAGCAGTAGAACTCCTCCCACCTTTCACAAATGAATTTGAGCCATAAAGTTTTAAATATGAAAATCCTCTTCATCAAATCCATTTCAACCCATAACTCTAAGTTTCGACCCCTAGAAATATGGTGGAATGTTGTTCAATTTGGCCCACAACAAGGTCTATTTGAGAAACACAATTCGTCCTCCCTTCTCACTAGAGATAGTAGAATTCAACCCCTTGGGATTAATGAGAATTTCTCCTCCTGGAAATAATTATGATCAGATGTTGAAATTTCTCTACAATAAGCACAATTCGAAGTTCTGCAATCATCTTCTTCATGATCTAACTAGGGTGGCACTTGAAGTCCATCGAAATTATATTGAGTTTCACTTGAAACCCTTGAGGCTCGTTTGATATCTTCAATTGTCAATGAAATGGATAGGAATAGAAATAATTGCAATAAAGTCCCTCCTCTATTTATAATTCTCCATTGAGCCTCCTCCTAGGTTCTAGATTCTCCTTTTTCCTATTATTTTATTCATGGGGCCCATTCTCCACTTCTTTTGACATTTGAATTAAATAATAATTTACTGCCATTCTAATAAAATAATAAATATCCTTACTTCTCCAATAAAATATTAATTTGCCGCCATAATATTAAAATATGGATTTGTCTTCCTCATCAATAAAATATTATTTTCCTTCTATTCCATTAAAACAATAGTTTCTCCTTCTCTCACAAAATAATATTTCCCCTTTTTAATATTTCCAAAATTTTGCAATTTTCCTAAGTGATTTTGCATGCATAAAATTTGGGAATCTCACAATCCTCCCCACCAAAAATTGTTTGTCCTCAAGCAATATCACCATATGTTTCTGCTCTTCAGGTTGGTTTGACTAAATGTTAGGGTCCCAAATGTGCCTGTGGAATGCTTTCAAACATAATTAGTGTGTTGCCCTGGTCTTATTAAATTATGCCCAATTGGACCTCCATTCTATGTTCTTGAATCCCAAGGCCATATCTAGAAACTCACCATCCCATGTGTATTGATCATTGGATATTAAGGCAGTCAACCAATATAGCAATGCAATTTGGTGTTTTTATATCTATACCCTCAAATGTTATAGGCTTACCTAGGATTCCAATTTCCTTCTCTTGGATTAGTGGAATGGAAATAACCCCACTATTGTACCCTTATCAGGTGATAGACAATACTAACTTTGTCAGGGGGCTTGGTTTTTGCATCTAACTCATTGATATCTGATTTCCTAGTGTTCTCATCTTACACCAAACATATTAAGTAACCAACATCCTCTCATTGTGATATTTCATTGTATTCTACTTGAATTGGTGGTGGTAGTCACCATACCAAATATGCGTATGTTCAACAAAAACCTGAGAATAGACTGCCAAGGATACACTCATGGTAACCCCATCAAGATGTGAAGTAAACTTTTTTTCCCCAACAATTGTAATGCATCTAATTATCATTCCAAAGTAACTACTATCTTCAATCTCAAGACAATACTTGTCCCTCCCATGTGTGAAAATAATTCGCACTAGTATGGAGTCCATGTTAATTCTTCCATTTTCCCATTTATGGTTAATTCAAAAAGTTGGAGCATAATAACATAGTGAAGCCAATCTCCCTTTGGAGAGACCTTTTCCTTCTAGCTATTCACACTCATGAATACACACAACAGTCAAAGCACCACCAATTCTAGCATCCTTCAGCTCACAATTTACTAACTTTTTGTTGTAGTTCGGAAACAAATTTCTCATGAGGTGCCCAATGAAATTTTCATTATGGTCGTTTAAAAGGGTACAATGACCAGCAAGGCCTTCGAGGAAATTAACATTAGCCAGTACACCAACAATTTGAAACTTTGGCAAGCGGTCCTCCAATTTAACCCATGTTGCTGCTCAGTTTCCTTCCTAGGTTGGTACTTTAGTTAGCATCGGGCCATAAGGTACACTGAATGTATCCATTTCTTTAATTCTTCTCTCAATTCCAACCTTTGTTGATATGGGTGAAGGGAAGTACTTTTTAAGAGATATAGCTACTTGTAGGATGCTTTTAGGAACATTCTCAGCATAAATGTGTGCCTCAAAGGTATGGCCCAACAAAGAATTGGAGACCAATTCAATGATAAGGTTTCTTCATTTGCAATTTGGATGTTCCACCTTACGAAATCTGCATTATAATGGCCTGCCACCATAGGATCAAGATCACAACATGGCCTAAGTAACTAAGTATGCTTGACAACTTATTGCAAGAAGCTAGACTTGTTAATTCTTTCTTCTTTCAAGTAATCATCCATAAACTTATTTAATAGTGGACTAGCTGTAACGTTCTCAATATACTTATCAGGTTCTTAATTACTATGTCTTGTATGGAGTCTAATATCACCTTCACCCAAGAACCATATATCAACAATAGTTTTCAATAGGGATGTTTCTCCATTTCCACATGGACCGATCATTAACAAATGTTCTCCTTTAGGGACCACCAATGATATGCATTCAAATATATTCAGAGTGGAGTGGAGTGTTTGCGTTGTCACTTGTTTAATTTCCAATATTTTTTGATAAGAAGTATTTGCCCCATTGCATTCTGAAGCAACCCCATATGACTGTTAAATCTTCAAAAAATTATCTTTGGTCATTCTAGAGGCTGTAAATTGGTTGCACATGTACAACCTTCTAACTAAGCCTTGCCAACATCTGGATGGAACGCAGGATTACTATGAGGTCTCAGAGTTTCATTACTCTCAACATCATATGGTTAAAATTTGGAGTTTGGATGTTCTTTTATACCATCAATTTCTTTATCTTCTCTTGCAATCTCATCATTCCCCAAGTCAAAAACTCCCATGCTAGGAACATCACCTGTGCAAATTGAAGGCCTATATGTACCTCCATTTCACTAAAGGAACCATTGGTATTTTAATGGTGTACCCACCAATGTCACCTCACATTTTTCTTGAGAAAAACCAGTTCCAAGTACACTTTCAATAGCTCCCCTCATGACCTCGAAGCGCTTAGCCTTGAGCTTCATTTATTATGTACTTCTACAATCTAATCCATCCCAAAAGTCATATGCCTTTGTTCCAATGGTGTATATATTAAGTACATGCTTCCACCAAGGTGCTAAATTTGGACTTACCATACTCACTATTGAAACTACCACAACATTTGGCTGAGCATCCAACCCTAGCTTCCAATCATTTATAGTAATGTGATGTAGTTCTAGGTCCTTTGGAATATCCCTTGCATTAAAACAAATATGGAGATGCTTGAAAGAGTCACATTGGAGCATTGTTTGCACTTTCTCCTGATAGGTATCTAGAAATGTTGTTGTAGATAGTGATGCCTTATCAATGTCAACTTTCTTTTCATTTATGGAAATCCCACTTTTCATCTTGACACCAAAAACTCGACCACCTAGCTTATACCATTCTACAAACATATATACAATTTTTGTAGCTATTGTACCATTGAATTTTAATCCTGAAGGTAGAAAACAAAGTAAATGTTATCTTCAATCTCAAGAAAGTATGTGTCCTTCCCATGTATGAAAAGAATTCCCTCTAGTATGGAGTCCTTATTAATTCTTCCATTTTCCCGTTTATGGTTAATTTCGAAAGTTGGAGCAGCATAACATAGTGAATCCAATCTCCCTTTGGAGATACCTTTATCTTCTAGCTGCTCACACTCACGAATACACAAAGCAGTCAAAGAACAATTGATTCTAGCATCCTTCAACTCACAATTTATTAATTTCTCATTCTAGTTAGGAAACATATTGCTTGTGAGGTGCCCAATGAAATTTGTTTCAACTTAACAACTTAAAAAGGTGCATTGACCAACAAGGCCTTGGAGGAAATTAACATTAGCTAGTACATTGACATTCTGAAAATTTGATAGGCAGACCTCCAATTTAACCCATGTTGTTGCATTTTTTCCTTCCTAGGCTAATAGTTTAGTTATCATTAGATCATAAGGTACACTGATTGTATCCCTTTCTTTAAATCTTGTCTCAATTCCAACCTTTGTTGATATGGGTGAAGGGAAGTCATTTTTTAGAGATCTAGATGCTAGTAGGAAACTCTTAGGAACATTTTTAGCATATTTGTGTGCCTCAAAGTTATGGTATGACTGAGGAATTTGATATTGATTCAATGGAAAGGCTTCTTCAGTTTCAATTTGGATTCGCCACCTTATGAAATCTACATTATAACGAATTACCATCATAGGCTCAAGAGAACAACATGGCCTGAGTAACTAAGTATGTTGGACAACTTGTTACAACAAATTAGACATGGTAATGCTTTATTATTTCAAATAATCATCCAGAAACTTATTTAATAGCTACCTAGTTGTAATGTTCTCAACAGATTTACTAGGCTCTTCATTGCAATGTCTTATATGGACTCTATTGTCACCTTAACCCAAGCATCATCTATCAGCAATAGTTTTCATTAGGGGTGTTTCTCCATTTGCACTTGAACCTATCATTAACAAATGATCACCTTTAGAGACCACCAATGATAGACCTTCAAATATATTCATAGTGGATTGTAGTGTTTGCATTGTTGCTTGTTTAATTTCCATTTTTCTTTATAAGAATTATCTGCCCCATTGCATTATGAAAGAGCCCCATATGACTGTTTGACCTTAAAAAACCTTATATTTGGACATTTTAGAGGCTGAAAGTTGGTTGCACATGTCCAAGCTTCTAACTCATCCTTGCCATCATTGGATGGAGCACACGATTACTATCATGTCTCAGAGTTCATTACTCTCATCATCACATGGTTGAATATTTGAGTTTGGATGTTCTTCTATACCATCATTTCCTTTATCTTCTCTTGTAGTTTCATTATTCCCCAAGTCAAGAACTCCCAAACCAAGAATTTCACCTGTGAGAATTTCACGCTTATATGTACCTCCAATTCGCTGAAGGAAGTATTGGTGTGTTAATGGTGTACCCAAAAACTTCACTTCACATTTTTCTTGAGAAGAACTAGTTCCAAGTACACTTTCGACAACTATCCTCATGACCTCAAAGTGATCAACCTCGAGCTTCTTGTATTTTGCACTTCTACGATCCAATCCATCCCACAAATCATATGGCTTTGTTCCAAGGGTGTATGTATGAATTACATGCTTCCACCTAGGTGCTAAATTTGGACTTACCATACTCAATATTGAAACGAACACAATGTTTGGCTGACCATCCACCCCTAGCTTCTAGTCATTTATAATAAAGTGATGTAGCTCTAAGTCCTTTGGAATATACCTTGCATTAAAACCAAGATTGATATGCTTGAAAGAGTCACATTGGGGCATTTTTTGCACTTTTTCCTGATAGGTATCTCGCAATGCAGCTGTAGATACTGATGCCTTACTAATGTAAAACTTATTCTCATTTATGGAAAGCCCACTTTTCATATTGACACCAAAAGCTTGACCACTTGGCTTATACCATTCTACAAACATACATACAATTTTTGTAGCTATTTTACCATCAAGTTTTAATCTTGAAGGTTGAAAACAAAGTAAATTATATCTTCAATCTCAAGACAAAATGTGTCCTTCCCATGTATAACAAGAATTCCCAATAGTAAGGAGTCCTTATTAATTATTCCACTTTCCCATTTACGGTTAAATTTGGAAAGTTTGAACAACATGGCATAGTGAATCCAATCTCCCTTTGGAGAGACCTTTGTCTTCTAGTTGTTCACACTCACAAATACACACAACAGCCAAAGCAACAAGGATTCTAGCATCCTTCAGCTCATAATTTACTAATTTTTCATTGTATTTAGGAAACAGATTGCTTCTGAGGTGCCCAATGAAATTTGTTTCAACTTGACCATTTAAAAAGGTACATTTACCAACAAGGCCTTGGATGAAATTAACATTAGTTGGTACACCAGCAATCTGAAACTTTGGCAAGAAGACAACCAATTTAACTGATGCCGCTACTTGGTTTCCTTCCCAGATGGATATTTTAGTTATCATTGGATCATAACGTACACTGATTGTATCCCTTTCTTTAATTCTTGTCTCAATTCCAACCTTTGTTGATATGGGTGAAGGGAATTATTTTTAAGAGATCTAGATGCTAGTAGGAAGCTTGTAAGAACATTTTCAACATAAATGTGTGCCTCAAAGTTATGGTTTGACTGAGGAATTCGATACTGATTAATGGCAAGACTTCTTCATTTTCAATTCAGATTTTCCACCTTCTGAAATCTAGATTATAATGACCTACTGTCATAGGCTTAAGGTCACAACATGGCCTAAGTAACCGAGTATGCTTGACAACTTCTTCCAACAAACTAGACTTGGTAATGCTTTATTCTTTCAAAAAGTCATCCAAAAACTTATTTAATAGTTTCCTAGCTGTAACGTTCTCAATATATTTATCAGGTTCTTCATTTCTATGTGTTATATAGAGTATAATGCCACCTTAACTCAAGCACCATATATCATCAATAGTATTTAATAGGGGTCTTTCTTCATTTGCACTTGGACCTATCATTAACAAATGATCTTGTTTAGATACCACCAATGATAGGCATTCAAATCGAGTCATAGTGGAATGTAGTGTTTGCATTGCCACTTGTTTAATTTCAATTATTTTTTTTATAAGAATTATCTACCCCATTGCATTCTGAAGGAGCCCCATAAGACAATCTAATCTTCAAAAAAATTATATTTGACCATTTTAGAGGCTAAAAGTTGGCTGCACATGTCCAACCTTCTGACTCAGTGTTGCCATCATTGGATGGAGCGCAGGATTACTATCAGGTCTCAGAGTTTCATTACTCTCATCATCACATGGTTTAATGTTGGAGTTTGGATGTTTTTCTATACCATCACTTCCTTTATCTTCTCTTGCAATTTCATTATTCCCCAAGTCAGAAACTCCCATGCCAGGAATTTCACCTGTGAAAATTGCAGGACTATATGTACCTCCATTTCACTGAAGGAAATCTTGGTGTGTTAATGGTGTACCCAACAACTTCAGCTCACATTTTTCTTTAGAAATGCTAGTTCCGAGTACACTTTCAACAACTCTCCTCATGACCTCAAAGTGATCAAACTTGAGCTTCTTGTATTCTGCACTTCTATGATCCAATCCATCCCACAGATCATATGGATTTGTTCCAAGGGTGTATGTATGAAGTACATGCTTCCACCTAGATGCTAAATTTGGACATACCATACTCAATATTGAAATGACCACAAGGTTTGGCTAACCATCCAATCCTATCTTTGAGTCATTTATAGTAATGTGAAGTAGCTAGATGTACTTCAGAATATCCCTTCCGTCAAAACACAGATGGAGATGCTTGAAAGAGTCACATTGGGGCATTTTTTTCACTTTTTCTTGATGTGTCTCTGGAAATGAAACTATAAATATATACTCCTTACTAACGTAAACTTTCTTTGCGTTTATGGATATCCCACTTGTGAGCTTAACACCAAAAACTTGACCACTTGGCTTATACCATTCTACAAACATATATACAATTTTTGTAGCTAGTGCATCATTGACTTTTAATCCTAGAGGTAGAAAACAAAGGTAGATCCAACCACCTACACATAAATGGGTCATTTAAATCCAAGGATTCATATGAAACACATGGAAGAGACTCGCCCAGAGTATCAAAAACCTGAGAAAGAGGATTGGCTTGGGGTCCTGTGGATGAAATGATGGAAAACATAGATGGGCCTAAGTCAAATTTATAGACTTTGATTGCACATGAATGTGTTTCTCCTCCAGGTAAGTCATGACTATCTGAAACCCAAAAATCTTTCCCATATCTAGTCATAAGGATTACAACAAAAGGTCCTCTAATTCCACTTCCAAGTACCAAAAATTTTCCTCCGTCTTCCCTTCTTCAAACATGCAATTCTGGTACCTTAGGTTCATTTTCTTAGGCAAGGATATTCTCAAGTAGGTATGCATTGAGTGAATAAGCATATACAATGTAGTTTCTCTTCTCCATAGTGATTTTAGGACAGACTTTACAACTGAGTTTAGCAATGACCTTCAGTGTAGCACTGGCCCCACTCCTTTCAGAAATGGATATGATAAGCAATAGTCCATAGAATTGGAAAGTACTCTATAGGAGCTTAATGAGTGCATCTCATCATCATTGAAAACATTTGGAGGGATTATGCAGGATTCAGTGAACAAAACCATAATTTTATGTTGAAATTTACTTATATTGAACACTTCTTGAGTGGAGTCTCATCCCCTACAAATAGGAATGATATCATCAATTCTCTTAAGTCCATCTTCATAATCTTTGTGTCAACATTTTGTTGAACCATTAACACGGACAACACCTCCTATCATGGCATTGCTAGAATTGGTGGCCAGGTGGTCCTTTGTTTTGAGGCAAAATTTTCAAGGTCTTGCCAACTAGGACTTCATTTGATAAAGGTCCATACATTTATCCTAAGCCTAGTTTGGAAACCTATGCACTTGCAACATAAATTGATACCTTTTTCCTACCATAAGGATGGAGTCACATGATTGTACAAAGATGAATATTAACAACACAATTGTACTGATTTTTACAATGATGATATATGCCAATGCAAATAGTTAAGTGACCTCAACCCACTTAAATATTTCAAGAAAAACATCCCATGTCTTCCTGAATGCAAACTAGTAACCAAATTGCATGAATTCCAATTGCACATTTTGCAACTCAAACAATGTTGCTCAACAACAATTCTACATGTTGACATTTAAGAAATTAAAAGCGGATCATATGATTTAAAAACTCCTACTTTTAAGGAGGTTTTGAGGTATCTGGAAGTCCTCTTCTTTGGAGACAGTACTTAGGTGGTTGGCCATTCATAATAGCTCAACAGTAAAGGGTCAAAATGGGCGTGTTTTTGGTCCTTGTATTATAAAAACTATCACTGGAAAGATGCTTGATCCACCTAAAAAGGTAAGTGCAGAGTACAATGAGCACTTAAGGATAGAGCTTTACAAGCTAGCAATGCTTTTGTTGAAGTATCTCCCCAACGATCTCATGGAATGGAAAAAATAAATTGAAAATTTACTGGTAAACTATCTCACTTAAGAGGAAAGTGCAAGAAAGTCATGTGTATTTGTTTCTTTTCCAATATCTTCAAGCTCATGAAGTTCCTGTGAAAATAATACTTCACATATTTCTTAAGTTCTTAAGAATTTCCTAACCAGAGAACAAGGGCATAGCTAAGCAAGCTCTAGATATACTCATTCTAGAACTATCAAAAAGATTTCCCTTAGGAGAGGTAAATATACCTCTAAGGATCCATTATATGAAGGAAATATTGGTTGAAGAGTGGAATTTAGTTGCTAACTTGGTCCACATTTTCTAGCTTATTTTACGACATTCAAACCTGCTTTATAGTTATCAAGCCCAAATTGTACCACATATGCTAAATTATATTTCTTGCTTTGGACTGCATAAAAACACTCCTACAAACAATAGGAATCTATCTATAGAGCACGTTGGGCTTGTTGTTGCATGGGAGAAAAACATCAAGCATAAGCAAAGGAAACATTAGATACATAGGGGCATTTTCAATCTATGGATAGGCGAATTTTGACTCTGTCTATAGGAGGTTACATGATTAGAGTAATAGTACATACAAAACATCCATCTCATGCTTCAGGATTTCTAGATTCCTTGACTAAGATGGTTAAAATAGAAAGGGGCCCTTCCTAATTTTAGTATGATGTTATTGGTGGTACTCTTAGACAAAATATTAGTACACCAATCTCAATTGGTCAACGTGATGAAGAGTATGAACCAAATAATGCAATGCAGGAAATAATCATTAGCTTTCTTATAAAGGTTTCCTTGTTTACAAAACCCAAAGATAAAGAAAACTCTACAATATACAAAGAGGTGTTCATGCTACTGGCATCAACTTTAGAAAGGCTACTTGGGAGTACACAACTTTTGGGGAAAAACAAAGATTCTTTAATAGTTCTTTGTTAGAGCCTTGATGTCATGACTAAGGTTTTAGAAAAGCAGCCACAACTAATTTTTTAAACAACGTTTAGTAGGTAACTCAGCTACTAGAACCTTGTTTCAACAACAAGCTATTGAATATAGGGAAATAATTATGTACTTTTTTAAAAAATGTCTTTGATTCATTTCCATTAGATGTTATGAATACAATACTAGACATAAGATTAACGCATCCCAAGGTTGAGGAACTGATTTAGAAACATCTTGCAGTGGTTACTGCTCATCGATTTCACTTGAGATTAGCTCAGCAAATTCAATGGAGCTTTGCAGTTTATATTATAAAAACACTAAAAGAGGGGCAAAAGAGTCTTATTGATTCCTTTTTGCTAACCTTGATTCATGTTCTTCCCATGAATCAAGATGAAACATATAATGATTGAGTCACATATAAGGGTTGACTCACACAAATGAAGACTCACATGATTGTACAAAGATGGAGATTAAAAACAAAACTGTATTGATTTTTACAATTTTTCGAGATGCCAATGCAAATAGTTGAGAAATTTCAATCCACTTCAATATTTCAAGAAAAACATCTCATCTCTTCTTTAATGCAAACTAGTAACCAGAATGCATGAATTGCAAATGCACATTTTGCAACTCAAAAAATGTTTCTAAACAAAAATTATCCATGTTGACATTTAAGAAATGAAAAGGGGATCATACGCTTTGAAAAATCCTACATATGTGGAGGTTTCAAGATATTTGGAAGTCCTCTTCTTTGGAGATAATACTTAGGTGGTTGGTCATTCATAGCATGTAACTACTAACAACCCAACAGTAAAGGGTCAAAATGGGCATGTTCTTGCTCCTTCTACTATAAAAGCTCTCATTGAAAAAATGCTTGATCCATTTAAAAAGGTAAATGAAGAGTAAAATGATCACTCAAGGACATAGTTTTTCCATCTAGCAACACTTTTGCTGAAGTATCTCCCTAGTGATTTGTGGACCAAAAAAAAGAACTTGAAAATTTAGTGGTAAATGTATCACTCAAGAGGAAAGTGCAAGCAAGTCATGTGTCTATATTATAGTTTTCCAATATCTTTAGGGTCATGAAGTTCCTGTGAAAACCATACTTCACATATTTCTTGAGCTTCTAAGAATGTCCTAGACAAAGAGCAAGGGCATGGTTAAATGAGCTCTAGATAGGCTCATACTATAACTATCACAAATATTTCCTTGGGTAAGAGAAAGATACCTCTAAACATCCATTATATGAAGGAAATATTGGTTGAAGAGTGGCATTCAGTTGCTAATTTGGTTCACATTTTCCAGCTTATTTTACAACATTCAAACCTGTTTTATAGCTATTCACATTTTCCAGCCTATTTTACAGCATTCAAACATGTTTTATAGCTATTCACATTTTCCAACTTATTTTACAACATTCAAACTATTTTTATAGCTATCACACATAAATTGTGTCACAGATGCTAAATTATCTATGTCACCTTGACTGCGTTAAAACACTCCCACAAAGAACAAAAATATAGATATATAGCTCTTTGGGCTTGTTGTTTCATGGGAAAACAACATCAAGCAGAAGCAAAAGAAACATCAGATACATAGGGGCATCTTCAATCCATGGATAGGCCAATTTTGACTCTAGCTACATGAGGTTACATGACTAGAGTAATAGTACTTGCAAAACATACATCTGATGCTTTAGGCTTTCTAGATTCCTTAACCCACGGAGTTCAAATAGGAAGGGCCTTCATAGTTTTGGTATGATGTCTCCTAGTGGTAATCTTAGACAAAATATTAGTACACTAGTATCAGTTGGTCAACGTGATGAAGAGTACGAACCAAATGCTGCAATGTTGGAAATAATTATTAAATTTCTTATATATGTTTCCATGTTTACATAACCCAAAGATAAAGAAAACTCTGCAATATACAGAGAGGTGTTCACACTGCTAGCTTAGGCTTTGGAAAGGCTACTTGGAGTTCACATCCTTTGTGAGAGAAAAAAAGATCCTTCAATAGTTCTTTTATAGGGCCTTGATGTCATGAGTAAGGTTTTAGAAAAGCAACCACATTTGTCTATTTGAAACAATTTTCAGCGAGTAACTCAACTACTAGAACCTTGTTTCAATAGCAAGCTATTGAATATAGGGAAATCATTATGTAATTTGTTAAAAATGGTCTTTGATGTATTTCCATTAGATTCTATGAATACAATATTAGACATAAGTGAGATGAAACCCAACGTTGAGGAACTGATTCAGAAACATCTTGCAGTGGTTACTGCTCATTAGATTTCACTTGAGATTAGCTCAATTAAATCAATGGCACTTTGCAAATTATGTTATAAAAACACTAGTAGAGGGGAAAAATAGTCATATTGATTCCTTTTTTCAAACCTTGATTGGTGTCCTTCCTATGAATGAAGATAAAACTGAAGTTACATAAATTAATGTAGCAGGTGCAAGAAAAAAATCACCTTCTTTATCCATTAGAGAAGGAATTAAAAATCAACAAAAAGTTGTCGAATTGCAGAAGTCAAAATACTAGTATATGGAGGATATCAGAAAGTTCCTCTAGTAAATAAAATAAGGGGAACAAAGTGGGAACAATAAGATTTTTCATTTCTTGAGGACAAGCAACGTCGGGAAGGAGGGAACAAAAATGTTCTTGAGAAATTAGTTTTCCAAAGGACGAAATAGCATATCAATCCCCATAGGCTATATTCCTCCATAAAAAAAGGGAAAATGCCAAAATTCCCATTGTTGGGAAAGTCTTGGGGCAGTTGAGCAAAGAAACCCAAAATTGGGGCTTGGAGTAAAGTTTACTCAATCATTTTCGAAGACGACACCCCTCATTTTTTAGCATCATTGTGGATCGATTTATCTCTATGTTTTTTAGTTATCGACTCCAATGATTTTAAGAACCCTCCTCTCTTGTTAATTTCTATGGTGAAATATTCCACACTAGTCGGAATTCTATTTCTTTTCTCCCTATTTAGACACACATGTTTTTTTGGTTGAGTAACAAAGTTCTGGGGGTATTGGTATTAGTTCATGAACTAGAAAATTATTTCTTAAGGCAACAAGTGTTGGGTAAAGTTGTCATTGATGTGAACAATATGGCATCCTAGATATATTTCCCTAGAAAATATCCTATGTGCAAACCCTAAGAATAAAGCCCTAATGTCCATCCTAGGTGCATGAAACCCTAATATGCAAGAAACCCTAGATCTATGTAAAAGATTCCCCTATCCTAGATTTTTGAAGCATGGCCTATTGCCCTAACATAACGAAACCCTAATTTGTATTGAAATAAAAACTTGTACAAAACATTATCCCTAAGTTGATCTAAGCACATGTATACATGAATGAACTGTTGGAAAACCCTAAGTATGCTTGACCTAACATGGAAGAAACCCTAATGAACTAAGATGACATAGAAGCCCTAGTAAATGCTAACCCTTGTTTGAGCATACCCTAGCTTATTCATATGATGAAACCCTAGATATTCCCATCATACCATAAGAATGGATATTGAAGTATATGATAAACCATAGCTGCTAAATATAAAGCTCTACAATACCCTAGGCACCATATATAAATTCCTAGGTTATTTAAATGCATATGATGATGGTAATAAGTCTTGTATATATATATTAAAGCCCTCGAAAGAATAAAAATTGATATTACTATACATAAGATTTTTTTTTGGGAAACATGTCGCATTATTTTATCAAGGGCTCCATCCTCTCTCCAAAAATATTTCCTCATCCCCTAACCCTTTCTGAGTGTGCGAAAAGCAATTTTTTAGAGTCAAAATCCAATGTTTCAAGCCTACTTGAGCCCACACATGTTGACCTCTTCACCCAAAAATTGTGTTTCTTCATTGCTTGAAACAAGTATAAATAAAAGGTCAATACGCCTCATTTTGGCAAGCAATTTAGATCAGAATCAAACCTCTTTTAATCGAATAATGTAGTAGCATTTTCTGAGTTCTTTGTGAGACTTTAGAGGAAACATTTTCTACTATATTTTTGTTTTGACAAAGAATTTAGACTATAAAATTTATCTTGATGGAAGAGCTCAAATTTTGGCCTTTCAGAGTAGAGATGGTCTCTAAAATTTTGGCCCTATGGGTATTATAATTTCAGCCTAACTGGTCTACATTTTCAACCCTGCCACATACCTATAATTAGACTTAAAATTCGGCCTTTTATAGATTTGAACCTTGACCTTTTACAATCCTCTACAACTCAACCTTGTTTAGAAAGGAATTGTAGTTTTGGACCTTGTGGAGGATTTGATTTTTGGACCTGTGAGCAGTATTCTTGATAGAATTCTCACCCTCTTGAAATAAACCTAAACCATAGCTCTGCCCTATGACAAGAATAGGCCTATTGACCTCTCTCTGTAAGAGAATGAAAAAGTCATGAAAGTAGTATTCATGGCTTTGGAAGAATTGTTGAACTAGTCGATGTTCAAAGATCACTAAAAAACAAGAGTTTGGCATCTTTGAAATAGACCAAAGGGTTCATTGGGGCAACCTTGTGACATTTTGAAGCTAGTCATAGAAAACCATCCAAAAACCTATATTACCTTGGAAGAAGTATCTTAAGAAAATAATTAATGGATATTTATTGAATACTCTTGTAGGTGCTATGTTTGGAGCCATCACTAAAGACTTGTCTTTTTAAAATTGATGGAGCATACCTAAATTGTGGCAGCATTGTTGAAGTGCTTATGGAGTAACACTAAATAAGATGCCTTCTACAAACAAAGAGATTCAAAGATACCTTTAATGTTAGTTGAAGTTTAGTTTTGTAGGACACATAAAGAATATCCCTTACTGTAGTCAATGAAGACTTTGTTGAAGAATCATTGAAGACTCTTGGTTGAAGATATTCTTGGAAATATGTGAAGATTATGTTCATAACTCATTGAATATGTTTTGGAAGTTTTGCGAAATTTCTAAGTTGTCTTGAAGCAGTGGATTGGATCCCTAGAGGTTGGAGCCTTGAAAAATATTAGGTTGGATATTATGTTGTAGTGAGGATTAGGATCCTCGGGGAGAATAAGTTGGAGCTCGGTGGAACACAAGGTTTGAGCCTTGGATTAGGGCAAAGCCTTAAATGATTGGAGTCCTCAAATAGACCGAGTTGGAGATTGGTGGTACAGTTCAAGTTGGAGCCTGGTGAATTTAATATTGGAATCTTCATCTAGGATTGAAGCACTGAAGGATTCATAGGTGTGATTGTACTGATTGCAGCTTTTATTATTTTAAAAGAGGATTGAAGTCCTTTTTATTCTGATTAGTAAAATTATTTGCTTGTTATTCATTTTGTGTTCTATTTTTAAGTGATGTTAATTGGCATAAAAGTAAGAATTGTAAAAGAAATACTAATTAACTCCCCCTGTAAGTATTTCCAACAACAAGAATTCTTCATTGCCTCTTGGCTTTGGGCATAATAGGAGGGTAGAAAAGTTCTTTGTTTGTTCTATTTGGCTACAAGAACCCTCTCATTCTAGAAACAAGGTATTTTGAAGTTATCTCTACACTCCAAGGGAAAACATCTACCTGAGCTGTAAATCTGAGTTAACTCTTGAGTCATCAAGGTCCATTCTAGGTGGATAATCCAAGCGCATAGACATTCTAAGCAGCCAAGAATTATGGAAGCTTGAATATTGAAGTTGCAGTATGACTTATAACGAAAATCTAAGACCGGGAGGGTCCTACCCACACCACAATTCACCTTCTTGATCAAGATGGATGCCTCTCTGGAGAGGAGATGGATTTTTATAAACAATGTGTGGTGTCCTCATAGCCCAATTCTCAGACCATATAATCCTACTAAGTCCGATTTAGAGCAATGATCACCAAACAAGTTCCAAGGTTCATTAAGATGTTTTGCACACATAAGGATCACACTCCAAGGCAGGAAAAGGGTTTTGAGATATGATCGAAGGGAAACTCAGTACCCCACACTCTAGATAAAACAACTACAACAAAGTTGAATTGAATCAGAACCAATATCTTGTGTTGGTAGAGATAGTGAAGGAGAAATAGGGGCATGGATCTAAAGTCCAAGAGATTTGTAGCAGAGGAAGGATTTATTTTTTGAATTTTCTTAGAGCGGTGCATATTTAGGGTTTTAGTTCAATGTTGATTAGGGTATGCAACCTTCATGATTATAACTTGGTTCTTTATCTGAATGAAAAATTGTACGAACTCCTATGGTATGTTTTAACTCAAATCACATTGATTCTATTGATTAAAGAAAATTATTCAAGGAAGTTCATTTTATTCAGTATTTTTTTCAGTTATTGAGTTGTTCATCAGAATATATATTGTTTTAATATGATTTAGTTGTTAGTTGACACAAGGATGTCTCAGCCTCAAACCCTAATCCCCACAACCCTAATACATAAAATTTACCTAGATCACTACATTATTCTTGTTAAAAAGGTGATAATGAGATTTTATTAATGTGATAATATTTCTCCTTCATAAAGATCTATAGAAGTAGCTTTCTTTTTCTTTGCAGTTATGCCTTACACACACTGTCATGTCCCATGATGTCTAGACTCTAATTCTTATAGAAACATTACCTTCAAGGTTTAGTTGATAAAAGAACTTTTGGATTAATTCTAATCTGTCTTGTTAACAGTTATTCTTCAAGGATCCCTAGCATTAAAGAAATATTAGCTCACAAATTTCCTTCGTAGAAAAAACTTATGTTCACCTCACTGGAAATTAATATTAACAACCTCCATTATTGAGGTTCCATCATATTTCCCTGAGGCCATTAGACACACAAATTAGAGTAACCTCACCCACTGAAATGTTTTTGAAACTGTAAGTGTGCTAGGGGCTTCACATATGTTCTCAATTTAAAGTTGAAACTTGAAATATATGGGTATTTATGTTTTCTTGAGTTTCATTTCAACTGTGGGCATTATATAAATATCTAGTATCTACAAAAATAATAAAAAATTGGCATAACATTACCAACCCAAAAATTGGATACATAGCAGTGAAAATCATATGTGTAATGTGCATAAATATACGTTTCTTTAATGATGACTACACAAACATTGTAGCATTCTTTTTAACTTTCTTCATTGACTTTGCGGCTTCTACTTGAAAGGTCATCCCAATAAGTTCCACCGAACACGTAAACACTAGCACATGTGTCAATCCTCATCTCATTGTTGTATATATTGGTAATGGCACCCCAACCCTTTGGGCCATCTCTTGTAATATATTTTTGCACACTCCAGTTTCATCGTATAAGTAAAAACACATCTTAGAAATTACTTATTTAGACAAACATTTATAAGCATGTTACAATTAGCATATTTTGACATTTTAATTATAAATTTCCATAATCTTTTCACAAAGTTTCATGGAGTAATGTCATATTCAACTTTGATGGCCTCCACTCATTGAAAAAAGAAACAATGAACTTTTCTATTGGCATTCTCTTTTATGGAGTAGATTCCCAAGCCTTCATTGAGTGTAAATCCAATAGTAATCAAAGTCTCGTCTTCCTTAAGACAGTGCCCTCCATAGGATGTCGATGGAAGGCAAGCTGGATAATTGTTAATTTTATCCCTTCTCAAAAACAAGCATGTCTACTTTTAAGTTTTAAGGCAACATGAGGTTCACCCATAGTTGTTGCTACGAGTGGAAATAATTAACTACTAATCACAATTCCAAATTATTGGGTTAGGTTTAGTTGCATGTGCGATAGGCCAAATTTAAAATCCCCTTAAGTCAATTGATTGGGACACACGAGATGGCCAAATACTGACTCTAGTCTCTCATGCATTCTTCAAGTTCCATGGAATTACTCAACTTGAATTCTAAATGTAGATATAACGAACAATAAACATAATTTATCTCTATGAACTAAGAGAACCGATTTGACCACCTTTTTTTTAAATTCTAAGGATTCTACAAATAGCCATACCACATCTAGGTAAGGTGATAAGGTTCCCTTGAAATTTATTTGATCTAACTTTAAAACTGCCAAAAATTGTTGAAGGTGTTAAAACTTGGATAGGCTATGAATCAAATCAAGGACTTCCGCCTCTCGCTAGTTGACTGCTTTTCCACTAATTATTACCACTTGTTTCATGACAACCAAGCTAGTTTAGATGGTGGATTCAAATTATAACAGAGGATTAAAAACTCATCTCTCTTCCCTCGTCCTTTTATATTTTGTCTATTTTGTGATGCTTTTACAAAGATCAAAGCATGGATGTTTTCATGGTGCGACAAGGGTTACAGCTTACAACCATTAACCTATCAGATGAAAATTGTAATATGTTATATAGGCATCAACAACTCTTTAAAAAAAAGCTAAAGCTATGTATTATTTCAGGTGCAGTGTTAGCCATTTTGGGTCTGGAAGGTTCAACAACCTTGCTCTATTTACAGATACAAAATTCATTCACGTACCATGCCATAGGGTTTAAAGGTTTGAAAAGGTATAAAACTAGTTTAGGATAGGTGAGGGAAAGGAATGTTAATAGAAGTAAATTTCCTTATTGGTCATAGGTCAATGGCACTCAAAATTACAACAAGGGACAATGTTAATGTGCCAGTGCATCGGGCATTTAAAGGATAATGCTTTTGTTTCTGTATTGATTTCAATCTAATATTGAAACCAACAAGGAAAAAGAAATAAGAAATGGTCTACCTACTAGGATTCTTTTAGCAAGATACTGTGAGGGGCCTCTGCTCGAGAGAGTATTGAGAGAAAATTTTGCAGCCACATGCTCAGTTAGGCGCAAGATGATATAAAATTTTGGGATTTCAAAAGTTTCACCATTGAATACGACCGTTGCCTTGAAACAAGGGGTGTGATAGTACCCATACCATATGCAAAAATATGATGGTAGATCGAAAAAAATCCTCCAAGCAAGCTCTTGTAGTTGATTCTTATACATGACTGCACTAATCGTAATATAAAATAAATCAAGTTACCCAAAACCTAATCTCTAGAATAAGAAAATACCATAAAGATTCAAATCGAAAGAAACTTTAAAAATAGTGTAAACCCATCGCCTATTCGCTGAAAATGCCTCAATCCTTCTCAATATGATAATTTGGGTTGTAACATCCTCCTCCTCGTATACTCATGACACAAAATCATGATTGAGACATAGTATTATTCTTTGGTACATGACGAAATTTTGGGTTCAGTAGAAAATGTGAAAAATATCCAGAAAAACATAGTAAATGCCAATCCTTCCCGGTGGAAAAATACATTAGACTGACCTCCTTGTTGTTATACTATTGTGGGAAAGAATGAATAAAAAACAAAATGGGTTGGAACATGTAGTTGACGGAAATCTAGGTTTCGGAGAAAAATGCGAAAAAGATCCAGACGAACACTCTAAATGCCAATCCTAGCCAGCCAAAAAAGGCATCAAATTGACTTCCTTGCTATTACACTATTGCGGGAATGTGTAAATGTCAACCCGCCCCACGAGAAAGAGTAAACACCAATCTTACCCAATGGAAAGATTCATCTCATTGAATTCCTTACTGTTATATTGTTGCAGGAAAGTGTAAATGCCAATCCTTCCCTGTGACTAATGCATCCGACTAATGCCTCCTCTCATTTGCTAAGGTAAATGAGTGAAGGGCTTTCCCTCTCCCAAACCCAACATTTACCCAAATTATTAAATCATCCCTATCTCTCCCAAAACCAACATTTTCCCAAACTATTAAATCATCCCTATATTGTAAGGATTAAAATAAGTTGATAAATAAATTCAAAAAAACTCTTTGCCTAGGAATTTTACATTTTCCTGAATTATTAAATTATCTCTATATTGTAAGAATTAAAATAAGTTAATCAATAGATTTAAAAAAATCCTTGTCTCATAATTTTAATATTGTAGATGGATTTTAATAATTCTCCAATCTTAAGTTACTAAATATATTCAAAAACCTCTTTGCTTCAAAATTTTAACACTGTAGATAGTTTGAAAGACTCCCTTAACTTAAGTTGTATATAAATTTTTACATTGTAGATGAATTTAAATATCTCTTTGTCCCTAAATTTTAACATCGCAAATTGATTCAAAGACCCCTTTTAATGGGACCTCTGAATCCATCTACAATGTTAATGGGGGTATCTAAATCCATTTGTAGAACTAAAATTTAGTGAAATGTAACACTTTAGTATCAAAATTGTAGTTTTACGTTTCCAGAGTGATGCAATTAAAAAATCACTAACATAAATTCCTAATTTATATACTTGTTTTACTTATTAGTTGGTCATATTTTTATTCTTAGACTATATTAGTCGTTACATTAATCATTTTTAATTTTGTCACTTATTATCTAGTCATATATTTTAGCCTTGTACTAAATTAGTCATTTAAGTTAGTCGCTTTTAGTTGGGTCACTTATATCTAGTCGTATATTTTATCCGTAGACTAAATTCGTTGTTTAAGTTAGTCCTTTTTAGTTGAGTCAATTAAAATTACGCAAATTTCGTAGTAATTAACTTGAAATAATTGTGGTGACTAACTTTTATAGTCTTGTAGTCACTAATCTCTCATTTTGTACTAGTGGTACATGCAGCACAAGGATTCCATTCCAGGTTTCTATGTATTATGGGTAAGCCTTGTGGCATTAAATATGGTTTTGGAATTATGTCTAATGTGCTAGACAGCAAATATAATTTAAATGATCACATAGTCGCTTAATAATAATACGAAGATTAAAAACATGCAACTATCACAATAATGGTAAAAATTAGTTAAACTAACCCATTAAAATAAATAGATTAACTAATTAAAAACCTTTACAAATAAGTTGTGGTCCAACTTGTGGATTATATCAAATACTCTAGACATAAATGGATCAAATTCCACATCCATATCTAAGCGCATGGAAGTATAACTTTTTTGGCCATAATGACTAATAACATATATCTACTCCTCATGAATGACAAGTAATTATATATTTTAAATCTAGATTTATTTTTACATATTCTATAAATTTTCACATATAATTATACTTTTTTTATTAAACCAAACTAGATCCATCTTAACCCTAGATCTATCAAGCAGTAAGAGGGATCAAATCTCTCGAGGTGCAACCCTCTTTTTGAGTGCAAAAACTGAGGAAAGGCTTGCACCTCGAGATATGTAATCCCTCTCGAAACTTAATATATCTGGGGTTAAGATGGATCTAGGCTTGTTTCAGTTATGTGCAGTCATACAAATTTTTCTTAGCATATAATTATTTTGATAATTTAAATATGCTAAATATGTCTAATATTAATTTTGTTAATTTAACTTTAATTTTTATTACTTACCTTAGTTTGTTGAGATGAGAGAGACTCTTATTAACTTGAGGTTATGATGAAAAATGATGAAATAAAATTAGTGCAAAGTGACAATGTAACAATGTTGAACCATAGAAAATGTGAATAATAAGAATATAGTGAATTACAAAAAATCTTCATTGTGATCAATCTCGAACTATTTTTTTCTACTATTCTTATTGTCACACCTATTAGTTATTTTCTATTACCGTGTTTGAATGAAAAGTGATTAACAATGTTGAATGATAGGAAATGGGAAGAATAAGAATGTAGCCAATTTTAAATAGTTTACATTTTTAAGAAGAAGACATTTCGAGTAAGTGAACAATTTATTTAGGATGAAAATTCGAGTATTGTATTTATGGTTGAATTACTATAATAAAGAAGTCAATTCACATGATGAATAATGTTTATGTGCCCACACTATGAGAGAGAGTTTGTGTAACACCCCTTTATTGTTATGTAAATATTTCTTATTGATTATTTTTAGACTATTGTTGTAATTGACCAGTGAGCCACAATAGAAAACTAAATGTTAAAATGTCATTTTGAAAAATAAAAATTAAGAGTTAAAGATGGAAAAAGTGGGAAAGAGAAGCTTGCTAAATCTGGGGAAAAAAATATATTCAGATTAGTATCCACTCAGTTGAAGATAAACATTGAGGGAATAGATCTGTGGCAGAAAAGACATATTTTTTCCTTTAAAGAAAAAAGTCGAAACAACCTAGGCTAAGGGATAAGAAGAACACTAAAAGGCAGGACACTTCCAAAGAAACATCCTCTGAGAATCAATGTAAAAAATACATGATCAAGAATGTGCAAGATGTTGTTGACTCAAGGGAGGAGGTTTCTCGGCTTGGGGGGAACCAGAGGATTTGGTTCAACATTGGGAGGATGGTAGGTCCCTATAATACTAGTGATTCCCCTATTACTATTGTCATTGTAGCCCTTATTGTTAGTGTTGTGCCCCTATTTTCCCCATATTTTTATTATTGTGCCCCATAAGAGCCCACTATTGTTATTTTTGTGCCCTTATATTATTCTTATTATGTCAGGTTTGATTATATTGTGACCCCTTAAACTCCTATATATAGAAAGGAATTTTTGTCATTTGTATCATCCAAGAATTGTTCATTTGTGTTATGTAAAGGAGGTTTTCCCCTCGAAGAGGCTAATTCCTAGGGAACTGATCATTCTTTTCTATATTTTTGTGAGTTGGTTTCATAACATTTGGTATCAGAGCTTTGAATTCTAGGGTTTTGCTGCTCCAAATAGGCCATTGTGGCATTTTCGCTATAAATTTTTTTCTGCGACATTTCAAAAGCCAAAAAAGAAAACCATTTAAGATGAAATCGTTCTAAACGTCAGGTCCAAATTTCAGATATTGTCTCACTATATGTTCAGAGATATTCTTTGAGGAAGTTAGGGTTTTTGCAGACTCCTATATTACATTCCAAACACATGACACTAGGAAAATCGCCATAACTTTATCTCTATGTATGAGATTGAAATTTCATAAGAAGTTAGAGAAATATAATGGACATTGGTTTTCTTTATATCGTTTTTAGATCCGAAGGTCGAAACAATGACACAGGGAATGTCTTACAAGTTCTATATAGTGGAAAATTATATAATCAGGTCATATTGGGAGATTACGCATAACTCTTTATTCGAGAATCCAATTTTGAGCAGACAGGAGGCATGGGAAAGAGGACTCAGAGAGATACTACAGGATACAATTTTAGACCTTGGAGATTCTCAATTATAGAGATACAATAGATTCAATATCAAGCTTCTACAAAGTGAAAGAATGTAAGTCTTTTTAAAATTTTGCATTCATTTGGGTTGAAAAATTAGGTTGAAGTTCAAAGGGAATAGTGAAGCATAATTATCATTAATTGACACCCCAAAGAAAGAAAATGGAAACACCTAGTAAGAAACTTGAAAGCTCTAGCATGACTCATGACAAAGAGGAAGAAATGCAACATGATATATCAAAATTATGAGACCAAGTGCAACAAATTTCACTATCACAAAAGGTGTGCAAGCTAATATGGATGGCATGGAAGCTAAGATGAATGACATGGATGCTAAGATGGAAGATTTGAAGATAGATTTGACTAAGCTACTACAAGAAACACTTACTAATAGTGAAAGTGTAGTAAAGGAAACTGGGGATGAGAAAAAAATAAATGTTAATCATAATTTCATAGACTCTAATCTTAGATTGAAGACCCACCATGTTCCAAAGATCGATATGAGGAAGTTTGATGGCAAAGATACCATAACATGGATACTACAAATGGAGCAATATTTCGATTTCCATAATGTGCGAAGCACACAAAAGGTACACATTGCAACTTTATATTTTGAACCAAATCTATTTGTATGGTATTGATGGCTTTTCTCTCATAAACATATTGTCACTTAGGCAATTTTTATAGAATAAATGGTGTGCAATCTAATATGGATGGCATGGAAGCTAAGATGAATGACATGGATGCTAAGATGGAAGATTTGAAGATAGATTTGACTAAGCTACTACAAGAAACACTTACTAATGGTGAAAGTGTAGTAAAGGAAACTGAGGATGAGAAAAAAATAAATGTTAATCATAATTTCATAGACTCTAATCTTAGATTGAAGACCCAACATGTTGCAAAGATCGATATGAGGAAGTTTGATGGCAAAGATACCATAACATGGATACTACAAATGGAGCAATATTTCAATTTCCATAATGTGTGAAACACACAAAAGGTACACATTGCAACTTTATATTTTGAACCAAATCTATTTGTATGGTATTGATGGCTTTTCTCTCGTAAACATATTGTCACTTAGGCAATTTTTATAGAATAAATGATAGCACATTATGAGGATACAAAATGCTACACTTTTTTTATCCAATTGATAAACATCAAACAAAAGGGTTCAATGATGGACCACATTGAGGATTTCCAAAAATTGAATATAAAGGTAAAACATATTCAAGAGGAGCATAGGATTGATGTGTTCATAGGGACTTTAAAAGGCAACATCCAACATGATGTTTGCCTTTGGGAACCTTATTCTTTGGAGAAGGCATTCTGTTTGGCAAGAAAAATGGAAAGCAAAATTATGGCAACAAGGAAGTCGACCACTCACAACTATAAGGATGGAAGTGTTGTTTCCCCTAGCCTTCCACAACCCACAAGGTTGACACCCCAAGAATTGGAAGAAAAAAGATAAAAATGGCTTTGTTACAGGTGATAGAAAATACATTAAAGGTCATAAGTGTGTTGAGAAGAAATTATGTTACATAGATTGTGAAGAGGAGGAAGAAAAGGAACAAGAAACGTCAAAAGAAGAGGATATACACCAGGAACAAACCCTAGATAAAGAAGAAATGAATCTAACCATATCTTGTAATGCATTGTCTAGAATTACCACTCCTCAAACTATCAAGATAGAAGGACATAACAAGAAGAAAAAGGTAATAGTGTTGATTGATTCGGGTAGTACCCATAATTTTATTCATTTTAAGATAGGCAAGGAATTGAATTGCTTCCTATATCCAACACTAGAGTGTCAAGTGATGGTTTCAAGTGGAGGAACCAAAAATTTCACTTCAAAGTGACATAATAACAAGTTATCCATGGGATAATATGTATTGAATGGCCCAATGCTTTCCATTCTAATGGGTGGTTCTAATGTTGTACTAGAAGTCCAATGGCTACAATCCTTAGGTACAATAGCTTTGAATTTTCAAGAACTTTTCATGAAATTTTCTTCAAAAGGAAGGGAAGTAGAATTAAGAGGTATTGCAAGGAAACCAAGAAAGATAATCAACTCTAATGGAATGAAAAAGCTTCTAAATAAAGAACAAAGAGGCGTAATTGAAAAATTATGTTCGCTAGATGTTCCCATATCAAAATCATCTATTTCTTGAGATCTTCAAAACGTCCTGGACAACTATTCCAAGGTATTTGAGACTTCCAAAGGTCTCCCACCTAGTTGTGATCATGATCATGCTATTCATTTGATTCGAGGAAGTGTTCCTCTAAACATGAGGCCTTACAGATATCCCTGTGCCGAAAAGAGTGAAATTAAATGTATGTTTGTAGAAATGCTCGACGTCGGTATAATTCAACCTAGTCAAAGTTATTTCTCTGCTACAGTAGTATTGGTGCCCAAGAAGGATGGATCATGGCGCATGTGTCTGGATTATAGGGAGCTCAACAAGCTCACTATTAAAGATAAGTTTCCCATTCCTGTCATTGATGAATTACTGGATGAATTGCATGGATCAATTTACTTCACCAAGTTGGATCTTCATTCAGGATATCATCAAATCAGAATGAAGACTGAAGACATTCTGGAAACAACATTTAGAACTCATGAGGGTCATTATGAATTTTTGGTCATGCCTTTTGGCCTTACCAATGCACCCTCAATGTTTCAAGGTTTGATGAATTCAATTT
>APFE030367569.1:232330-268841 GCA_000404065.3 Pinus taeda
GTTCCTCTAAACATGAGGCCTTACAGATATCCCTGTGCCGAAAAGAGTGAAATTAAATGTATGTTTGTAGAAATGCTCGACGTCGGTATAATTCAACCTAGTCAAAGTTATTTCTCTGCTACAGTAGTATTGGTGCCCAAGAAGGATGGATCATGGCACATGTGTCCAGATTATAGGGAGCTCAACAAGCCCACAATTAAAGGTAAATTTCACATTCCTGTCATTGATGAATTATTGGATGAATTGCATGGCTTAGTTTACTTCACCAAGTTCGATCTTTGTTCAAGATATCATCACATCAGAATGAAGACTGAAGACATTCTGAAAACAACATTTAGAACTCATCAGGGTCATTATGAATTTTTTCTCATGCCTTTTTTCATTACTAATGCACCTTCTACCTTTAAAGGTTTGATGAATTCCATTTTCAAACCCTTCCTTAGAAAATTTGTGTTAGTAATTTTTTATGATATACTAGTCTATAGAAAGTCTTGGAAGGATCATGTTCAACATGTTGAGAGGGTGCTCAAACTATTGGAGGAGAAACAATTATATGCAAAAAGCTCCAAATTTTTCTTTGGAGTACAAGAGGTGGAATACCTAGGCCATATTGTAATTCATGAAGGTGTTAAGGTAGACACTAGCAAAATTAAAGCCATTAAGGAGTGGAAAATCCCCACATCCATAAAGCAACTACGAGGATTTCTTAGGTTGACATGGTATTATCACAAGTTTGTTAATAATTATGGGAGAATAGAAGCACCTCCAACAACATTATTGAGGAAAGATGCATTTTTATGGACTCCAGAAGCAGCAAAGGCCTTTGAACATCTTAAAGAGGCAATGTGCCAAGCACCAGTATTAGCTAGACTAGACATCACAAAATCCTTTATTGTGGAATGTGATGCCTCAAGACATGGTATTGATGTTGTTTTAATGAAAGAAGAAAAACCCATTTCTTTTGAAAGTCATCCAATCAAAGGAAAGTATTTACACAAAGCTATTTATGAGAGGGAAATGTTGGTAATACTACATGCACTTAAGAAATGGCGACCCTACCTAATGTGAAGACACTTCAAGGTAACCACAACTTGATGATAGTCTGAACTACTTTCTAGAACAAATATTATCTTCAGAAGATCAAAAAGAAAGGGTCAAAAAGATGTTGGGTTATGACTTTGAAATCATATAAAAGAAAGGGAAGCAAAATTTTGTGGCAGATGCACTCCCAAGAAAGGATGAGGATGTGGAAGCATTACTTTGTGTGATTTCTTTTATCCAAGCAGATTGGATAAACGAAGCAAGGGATGAATGGAAGAATGATGAAGAAGTGTGGTTACTCAATCAAAAGTTACAACAAGATCCTAGTACATATGATACATTTAGCTCGAAAAATGATTAGTTCTGGTACAAAGATTGCTTATACCTATGTGAGAATTCCCAACTCAAACAAAAGATTCTTATGGAATTGCATGCCTCTCCCTTAGGAGGGCACTCAGGAGTTTTAAAATCTTACCACAAGGTTATGAAGGAGTTTTTTTTGGGATGGGATTAAATCCGATATTCAAAAATTCGTGGCGGAATGTTTGGTTTTCCAACAAAATAAATTTGAAACAATTAAGACCCTAGGTCTATTACAACCTTTATCCATTACAAGTCAACATTGGGAGGAGCTTTCAATGGATTTCATCACAGGTTTGCTCAAGTCTGAAGGAAAGAGTGTCATCATGGTGGTAGTTGATAGACTTACCAAGTATGCACACTTTTGTGCATTATCTCATACATTTAAAGCCAATATAGTTTCTACTGCATTTTTAGAAACAATTCAAAAGCTAAGTGGAAACCCAAATATTATTGTAAGCAACAAAGATCCCATTTTCACTGGAAATTTTTGGACAAAATTATTTTCTTGTCTTGCTACTCAGTTAGTTGATAAATCATTTTATCATACTCAATCTAATGGGAAAACTGAGATAGTAAAGAAATGTTTGGAAGGGCATCTTCTTTTCTTTGTATATGATAAACAGACATAACGGGTCAAATGGTGGTATAACACTTCCTTCCATACCGCAGCAGAAATTACATCATTAATGGCACTTTATGGATATCACCACCATTCATCACATCACATTTAAGAGAAAATTCTAAGGTTCAAGCAGTGGAATATCACATCGAGCATCAACAACAAGTTCTCCAACTCTTAAAGGATAACCTAATTTTGGCACATAATAGAATAAAACAACAAGCAGATCAACATCACAGTGAAAGAAGTTTTGATATAGGTGACTGGGTATTTCTATGGCTACAGCCATATAAACAAATGTCCCTCAAGAAAGCTAAGAATAATAACAAATTATCACAAAAATATTATTTTCCGTACAAGGTGTTACAAAAGATTGGTACTATGGCATACAAATTGTAGCTTTGTGCAGCTTCCTGAATGCACCCGGTTTTCCCTGTTTCATACTTAAAGAAGGTTATTAGTAACAAGCTCCTAGTTCAAACAATATTGCTAGAAATTGACGAGGAAGGAAAAATCATATTGGAACCTGAAGTAGTCACAGAAACAAGAACTCCACAACTGTGAAATCGAACAATTTCGGAGTATCTATTCAAGTGGAGGAACTTACCCATGGAAGATTCTACATGGGAGGATAAGAATTTTATGCATCAGCATGGAGAACTACTCAATCGTTGAGGACAACACTTTTTTGAAAGAGAGGGGAATGTTGGGTCCCTATAATACTAGTGATTCCCCCATTACTATTGTCATTGTAGCCCTTATTGTTATTGTTGTGCCCCTATTGTCCCAATATTGTTATTATTTTGCCCCATAGAAGCCCACTATTGTTATTGTTGTTCCCTTGTATTATTATTGTTATGTTGACTCTTATTATATTGCGACCCCTTAGACTCCTATATATAAAAATGAAGTTTTGTCATTTGTATCATCCAAGAATTGGTCATTTGTGTAATGTAAATGAGGTTTCCCCCTCGAAGAGGCTAGTTTCTGAGGCGTTGATCTTTCTTTTCTATATTTTTGTGAGCTAGTTTCATAACAGAGGAAAAGCATTTCCACATTGCATTTACCATCCAAGGCATCAGTTAGAGGTTTCTTTACTATTGTTATTCCATAATGATTCTTATTATACATCTAGGATCTTGATAAATAATTGAATTAGATGTGTATGTTGTTAACATGGATCAATTTATGAGTGCAATATTAATAAGGTGGTGAATGGAATGATTTGATGGATGAACCTTTACCATAACTAGGCTAGATAGCAGAAGTTGGTAGTACTAGTTTTGAGTACACGTTAGATGTGCATAATATGTAATTGATTAATGAATGTTGATACTTGAGTCTCTTATTCTATGTAACCATTGAGTACTAAATTCGATATACATATGGGGTATGCTTAAATGAATTGAGAAAGAAAAATGAATGCTTATATTGTGTTTCTTTTCTCCATAAATTACTAGATGAATAATTTTGATGTTTTGAAACAAAAGTTGTGAATAAAATAATTTATAGAACTACTTACAGTAAGTAATTATTTAACTGTAATGATAATTTATCTACAGCAAAATTTTCAATCTTTAAATACTATATCTAGTCCCCCTTGATGTATTGATCGGGTAATGTAGTTGGTTGTCAGTCTATGTATGCCATGAAAGCTTTAGGTGGGGAATGAAAATACCTTCTCGTGATTAGGAAATACATGTCACAACCCATGTGATTAAAGTGGGGTACAAGTCATTAAAGTTTTTTCCACCCTTGGGTAGAAATTTTAGTACTGAGTGAACCTTACCTAAATGAGATTATGGTAAAAGACTAGTTCTACAAAAAGAAAGTAAGGGAGGGTTCTCCAAGAAGCCTCTTTCCCCCACCACAAAGTGATATGATTTGGTTTCCTAAGGGACGAGTGCTTTGGTTGGAAGCGAGACTTTTGGTGTATAATTAAATTGAAAGCACAAGACAGTCAAACCTTTATGAAATCAGGAAATCAGGATCAAGATCAACCAAGAAAAAAACGGGAACTAGTTATATTCAAGAATTACCTAGAAGTGTACTAATCACCCAATGTATTGGAAGGGAACTAAGTACTTAATACACAAACAATAATTTATAACTCTCCAAACAACAACATAGTTAACCGAGAAGCAGTAGATTACCAATAATTATTTAATCAAAGAATCCGTGTAACAATTTCTCTAAAACATTCAATTCTTGTGAGAAAATAAAAATATGAAATAAAACGATTCTGAGATCCACAAAAAAACAAGAAGAATAAGATTTCAAAAGATCTAAATTAATCCAGTTAGCCAAGAGTACTTTGTTTCTTACGCGGTCTTTTAGAATGTTAACAAATGTAAACATCATTCAATTGTAAACAGAAGATAAATAACACCTGAAAACCAATAAAGGACTGGGAGACATCAAAATTTGGTATATTCATATGAAGGGAGTAGATTGAATAACCTAAGAAATATATATACAAGCATATCTACAGTTCATTTCCTAAACATAAGCACTGCAATAGTAGACAGACAATTTTTGTTAAACTTTAGTAGTATGGTATTGAAACGAAAAATTGTACATAAATACCTAATTGTTTTATAGAAACTATAACAAAATTTTACAATAATCAACCCTCAAAGAAAAGGAAGAAAAATCATGGAAACAAATTACAATTTCATCATATAGCATTAGAAAAGTTCATATAGTTGGGTCCAAAAGAAAGGAAACATTGAATCATAACTTCAAAGAACATGCATGAATTATAGAATTTCAACAGTTCATGAAACTGGAACTCGAATCAAAGAAGGATTGAAGTTTAGACTTAAGGGATAGGTATAATAATCCAAAAACTATGACAGTTCATGTAGCTAGAACTGGACGAAGATAAACACTGCATTAACATTTTAAAAGGAGCAGAAATACCATGTACTCAGTGATAGCTCGTTAATTATAAGACCAATGTAACAAATTAAGGAAGCATAAGCTATAGCTAGGGGGTTGATAACTTCACCTCCATCTCAATCAATTTAATTTAAGCATCTTTGTGTTGTTGTCCTATTCCTTACTCTTAAAAAAAATTAACAAAATAAGAAAAAACTTCCAGTGACGAAACATTACACTAGATAGGAATTAAGGAGGCGTGCAGGGGTATCCCCTTGTCAAAATTGGGTACCAAAACGATTAAGGAACAACACCAACGAACATTCAAACCCTTAAAGACACTAGGGCAAGTAATGCAAGAAGTACCCACCTGCAACAGCGTAGAGGACAGGTTAGAAGAAAGTTACATCAGTTTCCAAACGAAGTGGAAACAAGGGAAATTTCACCCAGCTTAAATACTTGTCACAAAAATGAGACAAGGAATTACAGTACCGAATACATTAAAAAAAATTGGAGAAAGAAATGAACCTAGAAATATGGAAATGCCAATAGTAAGAATTTTACCTGTCGTGAAGTGATTGCCAAATTGGGTACTTGTTGACTACCTGCCACCAAAAACACACGTCAAATCCAAGCAGAAATATAGTTTAAAGAAGGTATGTTGAAACACAAAAAATATGAGTTAAAACCTAAGGGTAGGGTTAATAACCATGAGAAGCTGTAGTATTGGTTAATAGCTGGTGAATTTCTACACTTGTAGTATTGTCCTTCTTAACGGGTAGTTGGCCAGAAGGAGGTGGCATCTACATCCAACCCCAAGCCAACAAGTAGGGCATGCAGAGGGTCAATCAATGAAGCCAACATAAAGGAGGAACACAGGTTGACACATGAGCTCAACGTACAACAAAATTATACCAGTCAAGGGTATGAAGGCTTTAAAGCACCAAAGCAAGTCATGGCCACCATTTTTCCTTGAGAAAAACCTTCAACACATAATGAAACATTCACATTTTTAAGTGGCACAAAATACCACGTAAGGTGAGCGAAACGATATTAAAAGGGAGAAGATTACCTGATATGGCAATGACTACCAGAAGGGTGCTAGAGGAAGGACCAAGAAGGCTTGGAATGATTAGGAGAAATGCAAGGGTTGAGCCAAGTATCACCTCCAAGAACCCCAGCGGGAAATAGACGGATGAACTTATTTCACAACCCAATTGAGCCTAGTTAGGATTAGAACCACCTCAAACAAAGAGAGTCTTAGATCCCCACACATCATATATATATCATTAAACTCTTGTAATCTCCCGCGAAATTTGAACTTGTCACGGTGAGCTCGAAGACAATGTGATGTAGGCTGAGGTGAAGATCAATGATTGGAGGAGTTGAGAAGTAGTACTACCACACGATCGAGTGGAAAATATTTTAATAGTCACTATTAAGACCGATTAGGTTAGCAGGGTCGTGTCGTAGACTTAGGATTATTAAGTTGGATAAAAGTATAAAGTCAACAATGTTAATTTCCTTGGTAGAACATGTAAATTAATATCACATAGTGTGATAAAGGCATAAACAAACCAAAGCAATTTTAATTTAAAATCTCATTCTATACTCTATTCCTATGTAATTATAGGCTTTGTGGGTTTGCATGGAAATGAAACTATTCATATACCCTTTAGTCTATAGCCACAATAGTGATCTCATCTAGTAAAGTATTAAATTTGTTTATTGGTGCGTATGATATATATAATTCCATGATGTGATTATTTTGTTATGTGATAGATGATATAATTCCATGATGTGATTATTTTGGTATGTGATTGATATCTGAGCTCCAGTTACTACACTAGTCTTGAAAGCCACCATTGTAGAAGAATAATAATAATTGATATAAACTACTAATTATGATTGTATGGCTCATAAGGTAGGTGGACTAAATAGAAACATAGTGATGGAAAGATCTCCTCCAACAGACATGGGGGGCTAGGATCTCTATGTTGAATTGAAGGATGGTAACACTTCACTCCCATCTCAACTGGTTGATATAGTGAAGAGATTTGAAAAAGGAAATATAACAACTTCATAGAAGTAATGAGAAATTATTGATGGCCAATGCAGAGTAGGAGAGGATGATTAGAGAATGGATAGAAAATTTGAGCCACAGAAGCACTGAGTTAGAAGGATAAAAGTGGAAAAAGGGTGAAAAAATTCTTGAAAGATTAAAAAGTGGTAGGGAGTCACTTCAAATATCCCAAAACGTACAAAAAGGAAGGAAGAGGGTTGAGTTACATGGTGAGTTCAGGAATATTAAGCCCCCTACTTTTGATGGGGAGAAAGAGGAAGATGCAGAGGCTTGGCTACCACATATGATTAAATAATTTTAGGTGTACGAATATGAAACTAATTAGAAGGTTCGTCTGGCCATCTATTAGCTACAACGTAAAGCTACCTTATGGTGGGAGGAGGTAAAAAGTGTACATTGGTTAGAGGAAAAGACAATGTCTTCGGAAGAATTTCATAAACAATTTATGTCATGTTATCTTGGTAATCATTATTATGATGATCATGCTAAGGAATTCCAAGAATTAAAGCTAGGGAAACTATCGAGGGATGGATTTGTGGTAAATTTCACCAATCTTCTGCGATAGGTACCTTACCTTAAAGGAATAAGATAAAATACAACATTTCCTAAATTGTTTACCCACCTCATATAATGATAGAATTGAGTTTGATCAACTTAAAACCATGGATGAACCAATGCAGAAAGCTAGGTTGTGCTATCAAGAGTTTAAGAACATAAATGAGGGTGCAAAAGCATGGAAAAATAAGGATAAGGGAAAAAATAAAATGTAGAAGCCACCTTACGTTAAGAGTTTTGGTAAGGATCATCAAAGGAAGAATATTGTTAGAGGAAGTGTACCTCCCCCGGCACAATCCTAAATAGGATCAAAACCCACAAAACTGAACAACGAGAAGAATAGTGGCACAAAATATCGAGAACCATTGAAATACTAGGCTTGTGGTGAGCCAAACTTACTAAGATATTTCCCACATAACCCCAGATCTATCTAGAATATTCAGGCAATCCAAGAGGTAATGACATTAAATAACATTGCTAGGAGCATTCCTAGAGTAAGCGTAACATTAGAAGACACGCAATTCAAGCATCAATCCACCATGACTAAAATTGAAGGTACTACACTGAACTAGTATGTGCTTATTTTAATTGATCCGAGGGCTAGTTTAAGTTTTATCAACCCCCAAATTGTAGAAAAGTGATTTAAGAACTAAATAATTCTTGAATTCTTGGCTGGTCCAAGTGGTGACTGATGCTAAAAGAAGGGTCACCAATCAAATTAAACAATTTGCCATTGACTTAAATTGTTATCCTGCAAAAAAAAAATTGAATATTCTTCCTTTGGTGTCTTATGATGTGCTAATAGGCATGGACTGGTTAGAAAACAAGGTGCAATTATAAACTACTTAGAGAAAACAATCTAATGTGTAGATCATGGTGGACATTTTTGGATAATCAAGGGGAAACCAAAACCAATACCAGTTTCACAAATTACTAAATTAAAACTAAAAAGAAGTGCTAGGAAAGGGTGTCAACTATATATGGTACAGGTGGGAAATAGTGAACAGTTATATGAGAATGAAAAAATGAATAATTTACTAGTGATTAGGGAATTTCAAGATGTATTTTTGGAAGAAATTCAAGGATTACCCCCACATAGAGATATAGATTTGACCACTGACTTGTTGTCGAGTGCAACTCTAATGTCTAGAGAATTGTATAGGATGAGTGCACCAATATTATTGGAATTAAAAATTTAGTTAGATGAGTTGTTGAATAAGCGTTATATTAGGCCTAGTGTCTCACTATGGGGGGCACGAGTACTCTTGGTCAAGAAAAAACATGACACCCTTAGAATGTGTATTTACTACCATCAATTGAATAATCTAACAATAAAAAACAAATACCCATTTCCTTGAATAGATGACATGTTCGATCAAGTGAGAGAGGCAACCATATTCTCAAAAGTTGACTTAAGAATTGGTTATCACTAGTTACATATCAAGAATTAGGATATATATAAGAGAGATGTCATTATGAGTTTGTCGTATTACCCTTCGGTCCTACAAAGGCACCAACAACTTTCATGTGCCTAATGAATAGCATACTTCATCCCTACCTTGATAACCTCGTACTAGCATTTATAGATGTCATTTTAATATATTAAAGGAATGGGGAAGAAGACAATGAGAATGTAAGGATAGTTGTACAAACATTAAGGGAGCATCAATTGTATGCAAAACTCAGTAAGTGTTAGTTTTACAAAGACATGATACAATATTTTGGGCATATTTTTTCCAAGAAACAATTGGTTGTTGATCAACAGAAAGTTAAATCCATCATGAACTGGCCTAAACCAAAGGACATACCGGTGGTACATTCATTTATGGGAGTTTCTGGGTACTATCATATATTTATGGAAACCTTTTCTAAACTGGCCTATCCTATCACCTCTCTGCATAAAAAGGGTATAAAATTTGAATGGACAACCAAGTATCAGGAAAGCTTTGATAAGATGAAACAATTGTTAACCACAACCCCTATACTAAAAATTGCAGAGCCTAATAAATAGTTCATGGTATGCATAGATACCTACTTAGAGGGTCTTAGGGAGTATTAATGCAAGACAATGCGGTAATAGCCTGTGTGTCCAGAAAACTAAAATTGCATGAACAAAATTATGGCGTGTATGATTTGGATCTAGCAGCAGTAATACATGTACTCAAAATGTGGAGACACTACCTTTTAAGAAACAAGTTTACCTTGGTGACTGATCACATCAATCTAAAATATTTTTTCAGCCAACCCAACTTAAATGCAGGGCAATCAAGGTGGTTGGCATTCCATAACAATTATTATTTTATAAAACATATCAAAGGGAAGGAAAATAAATTGGCAGATGCTTTGACCAGACATGCACACATGGTATTGGGAATGTCTGTTAGTAAAGAAAGTACAAATTTAATAGAGAATGTTAAGCAATCAATGCCCCAAGACACTCAGTATCAGGAACTCCAACAGAAATTACAGCAAAAGAAAGTTCCAAGATATTCAAGGGCTGCTAGAAATGTTCTCACGTATTGGAATAAGATATATATTCCAAATGTGAGTGCATTGAAGTAGACAATTCTAGATGAATATCACAAGAGACCTTATACAGGCCATCCCAAATAGTAGAAAATGCTCACTACACTAAGAAAGAATCTATTTTGGCCATGTATGAAAAGATATGTCGCAGAATATCTAATGAAATGCATGGAATACCATCAAATGAAAGTAGAACATCAACATCTAGCTGGGTTGTTGTATTCCCTACCTACCAGAGTGGAAGTGGGAAACCATTTCAATAGAATTTATTACTAGAGTTACACGAACAAAATGGTAGCATGACTCTATTATGGAGTGGTGGATGTTTTAACTAAGGAAACTCACTTTATGCCATACAGTCCACCTTCGGGACTGCTCATATTACTAGTATTTTTATGAATCACATATTTCGTCTACATGGGGTACATAAATAAAATGTATTAGATAGAGACACAAAATTTGCCTCCAAGTTCTAGAAAGCGTTATTTTGGGGTTTGGGTACTCAGTTGAATTTTAGAACCACATATCACCCATAGACTGATGGCAAAACAGAAACAACAAATCAAATCCTTGAAGATATTCTAAGAATGTATGCCATGCACCAGCCCACAAAATGGGAAGATTATCTGCACTTAGTAGAGTTTTTCTATAACAATAGCTATCGGGACACCATTAAAATGAGTCCTTTCAAAGCATTATATGGAAAAAAATGTCATATGCCTCATAGTTGGAATCAATAGGAAGATAAAATTTTACTTAGAATGGATGCATTATAGAAAATGGAGCATATGGTGCAGAAGATACACCAAAATATCAAAGAAGCCAAACACCAAAAAAATAGTTATGTAGACAAGAAAATGGGGCATGAGGAATTCAACATTGGGGACAATGTATTTTTGTGGGTAAAACCAAGGAAAAGCACACTTCGAACAAGAACCTGTGCCAAGTTGACACCATGTTATTGTGGAACTTTCAAAATCTTGGATATGGTTGGGTAAGTGCATAATGTATTTCATGTATCATTATTAAAAAAATATGTCCATGACAATTAAGATGTGTTTGAATGGAATATAATACAAGTGGAACCTAAATGAGACTTCCTACCAGAGCCACTCTTTATTCTGGATCAGAGAGAGACCGTTCTTCATAATCGAGTCATCTCTCAGGTTAAAGTACAATTGAAGTACTTTACTCCTGACGAGGTTGCATGGAAGCAAGATGCTACTATGAAAGAAGTGTACCGAGGGTTATTTCAATAAGAATCATATAGATAAATAAAAACATCGACGATAATGTTTTTCGAGAGGGGGGAAATGTAACACCCCTCCGTTGTTATGTAAATATTTCTTACTAGTTATTTTTAGACTATAGTTGTAAGTGTCCAAAGGGCCACAGGGGAAAAACTAAATGTTAAAATGATATTTTGAATAAATAAAAATTAAGAGTTAAAGTTGGAAAATGTGGGAAAGAGAAGCTTGCCAAAATCTAGGAAAAAAATTTATTCATATTATTATCCACTCAATTGAAGATAAACACTGAGGGAATAAATTTCTGGGAGAGAGAAACATATTTTTTCCTTTAAAAGAAAAAAAAAAAGGAAACATCCTAGGCTAAGGGATAAGCATAACCCTGAAAGGGAGGATGCTTCCAAAGAAGCATCAACGAAGAATCAATGTATAAAATACATGATTGAGAATCTGCAAGATTTTACTGATTCAAGCCAAGAGGCTTCTCGGCTTGGGGGCAACTAGAGGATTTTGTTCAAGGTTGGGAGTAAAAGCGTTTCCCAATTCAATTTTTAAGCCAGGGCATCGGTTAGATGTTTATTTACTATTGTTATTCCGTAATGATTCTTATTATACATCTACAATTATGATAAATAAATGAGTTAGATTTGTATGTTGTTAACAAAGATCAATTTATGAGTGCAATATTAATAAGGTGGTGAATGGAATGATTTGGTGGGTAAACCTTTACCATAATTGGACTAGATAGCAAAAGTTGGTAGTATTAGTTTTGAGTACACATTAGATTTGCATAATGCGTAATTGATTAATAAATATTGATACTTGAGTCTCTTATTCTATGTAATTGTTGAAAATTTAATTCCATGTACATATGAGGTATTCTTAAATGAATTGAGAAAGAAAAATGAATGTTTATATTGTGTTTATTTTCCCTATAAATTACTAGATGATTAATTTTGAAGTTTGGCTACAATAGTTGTGAATAGTATAATTTATAGAACTTCTTAGAGTAAGTAATTATTTAACTGTTATGAAAAGTTATCTACAGAAATTGTCAAATTTTATATACTATATCTAGTCCCCCGCTATTGTACTAATCATGTAATGTAGTTGGTTGTGGGTCTATGTATGCCATGAAAGCATTAGGTGGGGAATGGAAATACCTTCTGGTGGTTAGGAAGGACATTTCGCAACCCACCCGATTAACGTGGGGTGTAAGTGAATAAATTTTTCTACTACCATGGGGTAGAAAGTTTAGTACTGAACAAACCTTACCTAACAGAGATTATGGTAGAAGACTGGTTCTACAAAAAGAAAGTAAGAAAGGGATCCGCTAGAAGCCTCTTTCCCCACCACAAGGTGATATGAGCTAGTATACTATGGGAAGAGTGCTTTGGCTAGAAGAGGGACTTCTGTTGTAGAATTAAATCAAAGGCACAAGACAGTCAAACCTTTACAAAATCAGGAAATTAGGATCGGGGATCAACCAAGAAAAAAATGGAACTAGTTATATTCAAGAATTTAATGCATTTGCTTCTTGGATTCAAAGGAATGGTACTTAAAAGTGTACTAATATCCTTATGTATTGGAAGGGATGTAAGTAGTTAATACACAAACAATAATTTATAACTCTCCAAACAATAACATAGTTAACTAGGAAGTAGTAGATTATCAATAATTATTTAACCAAAGAATCTGTGTAACAATTTCTATGCAACATTTAATGCTTTTGAGAAAACATAAATATGAATTAAATGATTCTGAGATCCATAGAAAATTAGGAAGACTTAGATTTCAAAAGATCTAAATTAATCCAGTCATCCAAGAATACATTGTTTCTTACGCAGGCTTTTAGAATGTTAACTGATGTAAACATCATTCAATAGTAAACAGAAGATAAATAACACCTAGAAACAGATAAGGGACCAAGAGCAATCAAAATTTGGTATATTTGTATGAAGAGAGTAGATTGAACAACATGAGTAATATGTATACAAGCATATCTACAAATTATTTCCTGAAAATGAGAACTTCAATAGCAAACAGAGATTTTTCATTAAACTTTAGCAATACAGTATTGAAACAAAAGAATGTACATAAATACTCAATTCTTTTATAGAAACTACAACAAAATTTTACATTAATTAACGCTTAAAAAGGAAGACAAATCGGGGAAATGAAATACAATTTCATCATATATCATTAGAACAGTTCGTATAGTTGGGTCCAGAAGAAAGGCACAATTGAATCATAACTTTGAAGACCATGAATAAATTATATAATTTTAATAGTTCGTGAAACTAGAACCTGAATCAAAGCAATATTGAATTATAAACTTAATGGATATGCATAAAAATCCAAAAGATGTGATAGTTCATGTAGCTAGAACTGGAGGAAGAGAAACAGTGCATTAAAATTTTAAAAAGAGGAGAAATACTATGTACATCGTGACAACTCATCAATTACAAGACCAATGTAAAAAATCAAGAATAAGCTACAGCAAGGGGGTCTATACCTTTACGTCCTTTTCAACCAATTTAAGCATATCTGTGTTGCAGTCTTATTCCTTACTCTAAATAAATAAATAAATAAATAATAATAATAATAATAATAATAAAATTCCAGTGACAAAGCGTTACACCAGATAAGAATTATGGAGGCACCCAGGGATAGCCCCTGGCCAAAATTGTGTTCCAGAGTGACCAAGACACAATACCAAGGAACATTCAAACCCTTGTAGACACTAGGGAAAGTAATGCAATAAGTACCCACCTGAAGCAGGGTAGAGGACAAGTGAGAAAAAAGTTATGTCAATTTCCAAAAGAAGTGGCAACAAGGGAACTTTCCCCTAGCTTAAATACTTATCACAAAATTGAGAAAAGGGATTAGTGTACCAAATACAGTAAAAAAAATTGGAGAAAGAAGTTAACCCAGAAATACAAAAATGCCAATAGTAAGAATTTTACCTTTCCTAAAGCGATTGCTAAACTGGGTACTCGGAAACTACCTACGACCAAAAACACACATCTAATCCTCGTAAAAATATGATTTAAAACCTAAGTTTAGGATTGATAACCATGGGAAACTATAACTCACCTTCACTGGTTAGTAGCCGATGAATTTATATACCTACAGTATGGTCCTTTTGAAGAGGTAGCCGACAAGAAGAAGGTGGCATCTGCATCTAACCCGAAGTCAACAATCAAGGCATGCTAATTGTTGAAGCCAACATAAAGGAGGAACATGAGTTGACACGTGAGCTCAATGTGCAACAAAATCATAGCAGTCGAGGATACGAGGGATTTAAAGAACCAAAGTGAGGCATGCCCACCATTTTTCCTGAGAAAAAACTGCAACACAGAACGAAACCTTCACATTTTTAAGCGACACAAAATACAGGGAAATTCGAGTAGAACGATATTAAAAGGGAGAAGATTACCTTAAATGGAAATGAATGCTAGAAGGGCATTGGAGAAATGGCCAGGAAGGGCTGGAATCACCACGAGGAAGGGCTGGAATCACCACGAGAAATGCAGGAGATGAGCCAGGTATCACCTCCACAAACTGCAGCAGGAAACATAGGAATGAACTCATTTCACAACCCAATTGAGCCCAGTTAGGGTTAGAACCACCTCAAACAAAGAGAGTCATAGATCCCCACACATCATATATACATCGTTAAACTCTTGGAACCTCCCTCGAAATTCGAACTTGCCAAGGGGAGCATGAAGGCCATGTGATGGAGGCTGCGGTGGAGATCCATGATGAGAGGAGTCAAGAGGTTGTACTGCCACAAGGGCGAGTGGAAAATATTATAATAATCACTATTAACACCGATTAGGTTAGTAGGGTCGTGCCCTAGACTTAGGATTATTAAGTTGGTTACAATTATAAAGTCAACAATGTTAATTTCCTAGGTAAACCATGTAAATTCATAACACATAGTGTGATAAAGGCGAAAATAAACCAAAGCATTTTTAATTAAAAACCTCATCCTATACTCAATTCCTATGTAAGAATAGGCTTTGTGGGTTAGGATGGAAATGAAACTATTCATATACCCTTTAGTCTATTTCAAAATGGTGAAGTACTCTATTAAATTATGAAAACATTTTGTTGGTGCATATGATATGTATAATTCTGTGATGTGATTATTTAGGTATGTGATAGTTTCTATGTTTTGGGGTGACATATAAATATAAATGAAGGGGGAGAGAGGGAAGAAGAGTTAGGAAAAGACATGGAGGGAGGAAGAGATATATAAATATATGTAGAGAGAAGTGTTACAGAGAGAGATAAGGGGAAGAGAGAGAGCGGGAGGGAGAGAGAGGTAAATAGATAAATATGGATCAAAGAGTGTGTATGTTTGGGGGGTGAGATAGAGAGATAAAGAAAGAGAGAAAATGAGAGATAGATATATAGATTGAGTGGGCATAGATGTGCTTACACTAAAATCAATGCACACTACTAATATAATTACTTTGAAATTAATGTAGATCATACATCTAGTTACATCAAATTAGAAATCAATATCTACATCGAAATCAATGCATCTAGTGCAAACAATCAAAGAGGATTATAAATCAACATCTACACTAAAATCAATGCATCTAGTGTAAACAATCAAAATAGGATTAGAAATAAACATCTACACTAAAATCAATACATCTAGTGCAAGCAATCAAATAGGATTAGAAATCAATATCTATACTAACACCAATGCATCTGGTGCAAACAATCAAATAGGAGTATAAATCAACATCTAAACTGAAATCAATGCATCTGGTGTAAGGTACTAAATAGGATTAGAAATCAACATATAAACTAAAATCAATGCATCTAGTGCAAGTGATCGTATAGGATTATAAATCAATATCTACACTAAAAAACCAATGCATCCAATGCAAGCAATCAAATAGGAGTAGAAATCAACATCTACATTGAAATCAATGCATCTAGTATAAGGTATTAAATAGGATTAGAAATCAACATCTACACTCAAATGCATTGCATCTAGTATAAGAGATCAAATATGATTAGAATTCAATATCTACATTGAAACCAATGCATCTAGTGCAAGAAATCAAATAGGAGTAGAAATCAACATCTTTACTAAGATCAATGCATCTAGTGCAAGGTATTAAATAGGATTAGAAATCGACATCTACACTGAAATTAATGCGTCTAGTGCAAGCAATCAAATAGGATTAGAAATAAACAACTACACTAAAATCGATACATATATTTTAGTGAAAAACCAAAATATTCATGACCTTCTATATCTAACTTATATGTTTCAATTTGTATTTATGTGTCTCTTTCTTCTTCCCTCTCTCTCCACCTTCCATTCTGTGTCTATTTCCATCCCTCTCTCCTTCTGTCTTTCTCCTCCCTCTCTCCCCCATCTCTCTCTCTCTCTCTCAACCTCACTTTCCCTTTCTCTATCTTTCTCTTCTTCTATCTCCCCCTTGGAATTTCTGTCTATACCCCCCTCCATCTCTCCTTATTTATCTCTCCATCTCAACCCCCTAAACACATCTCTCTCTCTCTCTCTCTCTCTCTCTATATATATATATATATATATATATATGCCTCCCTCCCTTTAGTTGTCTCTCCCTCTTCTTCCCTCTTTCCCCCTCCATCTATATCTCTATATCCCTTTATCTATCCTTCTTTATCTCTATATATCTGTCTGCACCCTCTCTCTCTCTCTATCTCACTCTCTCTTCCCCTTCGCTCTCCATATCTATCTCTCTTCCACACTCCCTCTCATTGCCTCTCTCTTCTGCCCTCCCCTCCCCTCCATCTATATATCCCCACCTCTATATCTCTCTCCCCCACTATATTCCTCATCCATCTAGCTCTCTCTCTCTCTCTCTTAAATATGATCCATTGTATTGTATTTAAGAAATTATATCAATTAAAAATTATATAATTGGTCATAAAGTATTAAACTTATATTTTGGATCAATCATGTCAAAGAAAATACAATAATAAAAAAAACATAAAATGATCATGGACTATCTATCCTCTATGATTGTTAGTCACTTTGTTTTCTCTTTCACTTGGATCCTTGGTTAAAATGCATCTACCCCAAAAGTAATTATAACCTTTTTTCTTTTATATTTTATTAAAAAATGTTATAAAATTAAAATTAAAATAAAGTATTTGTAAAATATTTTTATTTTGAAATAAGTTAAGGTTTTTGGGCATATGGTACTGATAATATATCGTATTGGCCCATGGTATTCTAGTAGTATAAGTAAAATCCTAGATCCATAAAATAATAATCAAAAACATAGATGGTCCATGGTATTGATAAACTATGGTATTAGCCCATGGTATTATGATTTTCTTCCCTCATCTCCCTCTCTCTCCTTCCCTCTCTCTATATTTCTCTTCTGGGTATTGAGCTATGGTATTGTAGAACAACCTATTTAGATGTTAATAATATCCATAGTAAATATTCATGAGTAAAATTCTTCTTATATTGTAAATATTAAAAATATTATTCACTTATTAATTAAATTTAAAGATGGTTATTGCATTCATTATTTTAATTTATATGGTAAAATGGATGTTAATTTATAAACACTATTTATATGTTATATATTTAATGTGATATGTATATTATACTTATATTTTATTATAAAATTTGTTCATAATTTTATTAATAAAAACAAAGTTACAATATAAATAAATTGAATTTTAAAAATATCTCACATTTCACATCTAATGCTAACATCTCACATCTAACTCTCTCACATATAATGCTTACACATCTAACTTCAACATCTCACATTTAAATCTCACCCATCTAATGCTTACACATCCAATGCCTCACCCATCCACCCTAAACTCTAGACACAATTGTATTATTTTAAAATAAAATATGTATTAAATATTTTATTAGTCATAAATATAAATATATAATTTAATATAAATTAAATATTTTAATATTATATTATACATAAAACACATATATTCGGCATAGTCTAACTTCTAAAAGAAATAGTCTTTTTTACCTGAATTCACCAAAATCCCGCAATACAATTTCAAGAATTTGTGTTGCTTAAAATGCATTTTTGAATACATAAATGGATTCAACACCATAAAAAACCCCTGGGGCAATTGAATTATGAAAATTATACAATTTCAACCCAAATTTTTAAAAATCTCAATTGAATTTTTATTAAAATTAGAAAATCATTTTGTCTATAAATTAGAGGGTGCCCATATATCCTATAAAAAAATTTTAAAGATATATAGATCCAATATTCCCAATTTTATTGAAATTTTTTAAATTAGAAAATCATTTTAATCCGATAAATTTTAAATTATAATTTGAAAACATAAATAATGTCCCTATGACACAATATCATGTCATATTTTTTTAATTAACTTGATTAAATGGGAAAAAGGAGTACAATTTTTTTAGATATATCTTATTCTTTAATTTGTGACTACAACTTATTATGGTCATTAAATTCATATCATTTAAATTGAAATTGATTAATCCCTATTAAATAATAACCAAATCTATCTATGTAACAAAATAGACACATATAAGCAAACAAATTAACTATAATTAAATTAATCACAAACCTATCTATGTAACAAAATAGACACATATAAGAAAACAAATTAACTATAAGTAAATTAATCTTATTATTGTAAATTTATTTGACATTTTTTATTATTATTGTAATTTTTATACTCTATAACTATAAATTTTAAACAGTTAGATTTATAATGAAAGATTAAATGTAATTTTAAAATTTCAATTAAATTTATAATAAGAGTTTTGTAATTTTACTTTATTTAGTTTAGCTCTTTTATTTTAGTTTTTTTATTTTTCAAAATTAATAATATAATTTTTATAAAAAATTATTATTTTTAACTATTTAAAATCTATTTTTGAATATAAAAATATCTTATTATTTCAAAATATCATAGAACATTTAAAATTTTACATATTATAAAATTTTAAATTACCATTCTAATAAATTTTTATTAAATTTTAAACAAATTCATAATATCGAAAAAATGAAACATAAAACATAAAAAGTTAAAATATATTAATGTGATATCCTAGAAGCCTAATTTAAATATCAAGTATCATAATATTTAAACTTACAATCCTATTAAAATTCTATTAAATTTTATATCTTATAAAGTATCTAGAAAAAAACCAAAACATGAAAAGTTAAAATAGGTTTATTTGATATCTTAGAAGCTTAATTTTAAAACTTGGCGATTAAAAAAAAATGGTTATATAATGATTGAGTTATTCCAAACTTAAATCAATTTTATAAGGGAAATAATGGTAGGTTTATTAAAGTACTAATTTACAAGGGAAACAGTGGTAAGTTTATTTTGTAGCGACTAGAATCACTCTCCAAAATTTTTCCATAGCTTTGTTTTGGAGCCTCCCTACCAACCTTCACATCAACATATCCTAATTTGTCAAGTACACAAGCTCCAGTGATTTTCTTGCAGAAAGACACCTTGTCGATCAAACCTTGATGCATTCCCCTGACAGGTTGTTCATCCGGACTCGGTCCAACAGCAGGCTGAGCAGCTCCTTCAAGAATTTGCGCAAATCTAGAGGGAAACTAGCCTTCCCTCCAGAAATTGCACAATCCTTAATGGTAACCTACTGGGCCCTAGAATTGTGTAATTCTGTTGAGCAAGCTTCACCTAAAAAATTACGCAATCCTTCCTAGTTGCGCTGCTCAGCGCAAAATTTTTGCAAATCTGGGCAGCAATCAGTTGCACCGCCCAGAAATTGCACAAATCTTCTGAGCATCCAGCCTAGCTCCTAGCCAGAAACACACATTTTCTTCCAGCAATTGAGCAGCCACCTACATCTGTAGCTGATTTGACCAGTTCCCTCCAGGACTGAGCAAAACAGACTTGCATGCATGGGTTGCTTCTCCCAAGGCAACATGCAAAGGCATTCCTTATTTCAAAGATCTTTTTTTGGCAGTTCGAGGTTACATGCAAGGATCATTTCATAAACCTCCCACCAAGTGTTGCTTTCCCTAGATTTGTGGCATGCGCGTCACAACCTCGATTTTATCCAAACTCATCAACCGGATGCTATAGATCTAATTCCTCACATCCACCTTGTAGCTATGACATGCCACATCACATCTAGGAGCTGTCAGCACATTCAACTCAATTCTTTTCGGGTGAGCCCGCTTTCCATATCTTGTGTTGCATTTCTGTTGCTTTTTGTGTTTCGCTTCATATGAACATTGTCTCCTCGATTTCAGTGAGTGCTTGATGTTGTTTTGATACATACTAGCTTGTACTATCACCATTTTAGTTTTCGTTAACATCTCAGTACTGTCACATGCATGAAATTGTTTTTCATAAACGGTCACCGATTCGGTGACTCGCCTCACCCATGTGCATGTTGTTCTATTTTATGAATATGTTATTCACGATTTGCATGCATGATCATTCACTTATGTCTACACTTAGTATCTCCATGCATTCACATTCACATTTGTGTTCAGTTGCCTATTGGCAAGTCTGTGTAGCCTTGGCTCCAACTCTGCCTCACCAAGACAACATTGCGCAATCCTAAGAGGGAAGGCTCTATCTTCCTCTCAGGAAATGCTAATTTTTTCCCACTGACTATCTTCTAGTCTTGCGTTACACAATTTTTAGGGACAGTGACTGCTGCCCAAAAAATCGTGCAATGTAGTCACTAATCCTAAAACGATTGCCAAGTGAGATTGCGCATTACTCAATTCCAGCAGTCAACAACCAAATTGGATTGTGCATTTCACAGTTTGAGCAGTAAGTTAGCCTCCCAACAACCCAGATTATTCCTTATGCAGTCTTGGCATTCAGTCTCCCGACCTCCTGAGGGAAATTGCATAACCTTCATGTTCAGTCACACAGGTATGTTGCAAGTTAGTTCTCAAGTTCTCTTTGGTTTTCCACTGATAGATTTCTTGCCATGAATGTTGCCATGTCTCTAGGTATTACAGGTGTTCCTCTGCCTCTCAGCAATACAGGTACAATGGTTTCCAGGAGAGCGGAATCAAAGACACCGTTCAGAGCACATTTGGGGATGTAGTCGATCAAGTGTCTATGAGCTTGCCTACTCATGAAGACATCAAGTTGTTTATAAGAAAGGACATCAAGATATGATGACAACATCATCACAATAAGTATCATCATGAAGAGCAGCTGAAGGTAGCATACTATATGCAAGAAATGCAAGAGGAAGGTTGTTGTAAAAATGGAGGTGGAACAAAGTTGCAAGCTAAACCAGATCCATTGATGATGAAAGCAACTTTGGAGACTCGGGCTATCAGGTGACGACGTGATCGCACGAAGACAGAGAATGGAAAAAAGGAGGAGTTGCATGTGTTGAAGAAACAAGTCAAGGAAGAACATGCACTGCACATAAAAGCGAATGAGTTGCAGCAGGAACAGGAACAGCAGGGGCCACAACATGCACTCATGGATGAAATTGCACCTATACAAGTTATAGATCCATCCCAACAGATGGCACGTACCAGACATGGTGAGAAGTGTTTCTAATCGCACATAAGGGATTTAGCAGCATGCATGTTATTGTGCTCACCCATGCGATCCAACCCATTTAGCACATTCATGAAGGTGAAGACAAGAAGCAAGGCTGACTAAAGCAGAGCATGTAGTTGACAATTGATGCACATGACCACCAACACACACTGGAAGATCAACAAAGACACTATGCATTAGTGTGTTGCCAGTTCGGTTGCACCTATGCATATCTTTCATGGATTCTTGCACTCTTCTCCCTCCACATTGTATTTCGAATCATGAAGATGTCATCATCACGACGAAGTTATTTGATCTCTTCTCCAGTTACATGTATGATGGTGAAGGCAAAGTGGCCTGGCCTGAGTACTTACATGGCTTTCTTTCCATGCTTCATGAGGAAGATGATTGTTCTGACGAACAGGCCAACATGTTTCTTGCATACACACTTCACGAATCTCCACTTCAATGGTTGTTCAGCCTACCGGTTGACAACATGCACTCACTTGAGCACTTCTGTGATCTCATTGAAGACACTTTCTATCATTTTGATCAAAACCATCTTGACTAAAAATCGATACAACAATAGAAGTCTCCACATGAATCAATTATGCATTTTTGGTAGCGCTTCCGTGACTTGCAGTTTCAAGCTCTCAGGAGTCAAATGAAATTTCTCTATCTTTGGGACCAATTTGAATATTGCATTAAGAAATCTTTTTGTCCCAATAAGAAGTCTGAAATCAAGCCTTGCTCTACATTATTCAGTGAGGGAGCTGCGCAATCTTAGCTGGATGCGGTCACTGTCACGGGTGACTTTCCACCATCCCCTCATCAAACAACTCCACCACTACTGAGTGATGTTGAGGATCATGCTCACACACTTGTTCAGCTTTCACATCCTCCCAACATCACTTCACTCAATTTTTGTGTAGTTTTGGATGTGATTCCATTGACTTGTCATATGCATTATGTTCCGCAACCTCCGTCTTTCCACTCAGTTGTTCCTCTAGATGATATTGTCTTATGTTCTTCCATGCCGAAATACGCACTTGTTGTGAACAATGAACAAGCCACTAATAGAGTTGGTGTTGCAAAACCAACATGCACTGTCATTCATGAAGTGTATGAGTGGGAGCTTGAGCATCAACACTTAGCGAAGGATGACTCCCTTCCACCCAAGCCTCATCCATTCTTTCCTAACATCTTTGGTGAACCTGCCATCCATGATTTCACATGTGTATCTCCATCCATGGATGCACCCATTATTGACCACTCACATGACACAACGGATGTTGGTCCATCATTCAACAACCAAGAGGATATGTTATTCATTGAAAATCCACTTGATCTTTCATCTACCTTTTCCAGAAATGCAAAGGGCATTTGTTCACTTTTCATCTACCCCTATCTTTGATTCATCTAGTCATGAGGATGACGATCAAATCAATTATTTTTCTGATCGTGGCAATCGTGATCCATTCACCCCGATATTTGATCATGATCATGACTCTGTCACAATTGAACTTTTGAAGCCACCGATTTATGATGATCTATTTGATGATGAAGTTGAAACACCCAAGACTTTCGAGACACTTCAGCCCAAGCTAATGGTTATGTCGGGCCCTGGCTCTCTTGGGGTTAGTCTCACTTCTGATCAGAAAATTGTTCAATCACACAAGCCTCCTCATCGCTCATCTATATGCATTGAAGATCAATCTCACACACATATCATGCATCCTCCACTCAAACTACATGATCCCATCGCTCATGCATTGGAGGAATATTTCATTGCAAGCATGCTTGCACGATGCAAGTTATCTTTGCTTCTATCGTTTTCTTGCATGTCCCAGTCAAGAGTGTGCTTATGCTTCAAAGTTGCACACACTGTCGCACTACACCATGACAATTCCATGGAATGATTGTCGTGCACTTGTACTCACTTATGTCCTATGGGCACTTGGAAACACAAAGTGTGGTTGTCTTCATTATTATATATTTCATGCTTGTTGGTTTGCATAACTGGGTTGCTCATGCACCAAGCTTTCACCGTCATGGTTCAACTAATGTGCCGATGGCTGCATTGGAAATATCACTTCACGTGATCAAGCCCATGCACCGTTAGCTTAGGAGTACAAGTAATGTTTTCTTTTAGTTAGTTTGCTTGCATGGTTGTTTGCTTACTTGCTTTGTTTGTTGGTTTGTTTGATTTCTTGTTTTCTTACTTGCTTGTTCTTATTCCCTTTCTTTCCTTTATTGTTTGTTAGTTCACTTGTTTCTTTCATAGGTTAGTTTCGCATGAAACTATGTATGACTCTTGAAACAAGCTGGGTAAAGTACAAGAGAGCATGTACAGCTATCACTACTTGGTTATCTGTCATTTTTCCTCTATATGAAGAACTTGTTACTTTTAGTCCATGATACGTCAAAGGAAAATATGTACTGTTCGAAGTGAACCTTCTTGAAAACACAACGCTTGCACGCTAACTAGTATCACCTACTCTAGTCGATTGTTTTTGGGTTAACCCTTGTCAGCTCAGTCAACTAGAGTAAGGTGAGGGGGAAAACCTTAACAGGCACGTCAGAGGTATAATAAACTACTTCTCTACTAGAACAACCTCTTATGATCTCAATAAGTCAAGATCCGTCTTCCGCCGATGAAATAAATAAGTGCTATGCACGGTTACGAAAATAAAATAAAAAATGAAAAAGTGAAAAAAAAATGAAAAAAATGAAAAATTAAAAAGGAAAAAGAAGAGAAAGCCTTCCTGTGTAGAGAGGTGATGCAAGTAACTCTGTCGGGGTACTAACTAGGCTCGCTGGCAGCCGAGCCATGCTTGTGTTCCTGAGCGACTCCGTCGGGGTACTTTGCAAGCCTACTAGCAGTGGAGCAACACCAGAGTTGAAACTAAGACTCTAACAACTATAATGCTTATGCATCAATATACCCCTCAACCCCAAATGAAACAAATGTGTTGGCTTGGAATGTGTGTCAATTGACAAAGAGTTTGGTGGATGCTACATATTACAATCAAGCTTGTGTGAAACCAAGACAAGCTAAGAGTTGAACAATACTTCCGGAGGTGTTAGACTTGCTTTTCATGAACAAGGTGCACTTAGAGAGTTGGAGTTCGACCAGTGTGTAACCAAGTTTTGTAGCGGCTACAACCACCCTCCAAAATTTTTTCTTAGCTTCGATTTGGAGCCTTCCTACCAACCTTCACAACAGAATGTCCTAATTTGGCAAGTACACAAGCTCCAATGATTTTCTTGAGAAATACAGTTTTTCGATCAAACCTTGATGCATTCCACTCACAGGTTGTTCATCCAGACTTCATCCAGTAGTACGCTGAGCATCTCCTTCATGGATTTACGTAAATCTGGAGGGCATCCAGCCTTCCCTCTATAAATTGCGTAATCCTGACTAGTAGCGTTCTGGGCCCCATAATTGTGTAATTCTATTAAGAAAGCTTCACCCAGAAAATTACACAATCCTTCCCATCTAGGCTGGTCAGCCTAGAATTTGCACAAATCTGGGTAGCAGTCAGTTGCTCTGCCCAGAAATTACACAAATATTCTGAGCATCCAGCCCACCTCCTAGCTAGAAACGTGCATTTTCTCCCAGCAGTTGGGCAGCCTCTTGCATTGTAATATCCATAACCCGGAATATCCTCAAAACCTAGCAAAACTCCAACCAAAGATGTGCAAATGATATAATAACCCAGAAGTGATAAAATAACAACGGAATAACATATAATAATGTAAACTGGAAATATAAGAAGATACACAAGAAATGCAGCGAGAAATGCTAAGCCATTTTATTATACTGAGCAATAAATGAGTAGAAGAGATGATTAGACAAATGGCACCTCGACTTGCACAAGGTAAGTGAAGAAATAGTCTCAAAATGACAAGAATGGCCTCTTTGCGTGGATGTTGCTATTATGTTGCTGCTGTTGCTAGAAAACAAATCATGATTTTGGGCTGCTCTCCTCCTCAGAAAAAGTTGAAACTATGGATTCAGGATCTACTCAAGAAACCCAGAAAACCCAGAAAGCTTTCCTGGAATGGCCTCACACTGATCTATGTCCCAGCTGCTGGAAAATTGCCATGATGCTGGAAATCAAAGGAGGATTTGAGGCTCCTCCCCTCCTCAGAAAAGGCTGAAACTCTGGAATCGGACTCTACTAAAAAAACCCAAAAAAAAACCAGAAATCTTTTCTGAAATGGTCGACCCCCGAAAATCACCCCCTTGGGGTTCTACGCAGTTTCTCAAAGACGCTAATGAAACGGCTGTTGAAATGCCATTGAAACTACTGCTGGAATGCCAATGGAAATAACTACCCGAGTAGGCACTCGAAGTCCCCCAGGGCTAAGGGTGAGATCTCCAAACTGATACACTCAATGCACTAAACAGTGTTGCAGACTAGCTAAACAGCCAGTGTGCTCTAAGTCGAAATGATTATCTCAAATGCTCATAACTAAAATGATCCCAAATGCTCATAACTAAAATGATCCCAAATGATGGGGTTCCTCTCTATTTTATAGCCTCTTCCTCTCACAATCCCTAGGCTCACTTTCTCCTGCGTGATCCCCTTCTTTCCATGTGTTCCTTCCCTCGTGCACAGTCCTTCCATGTGTCTGTGTGGGCCCCATTTCTGCGTCCCCCATTGGCCCCCTTGGTTCCCCCTTAAGTCACAACGTTGTGCTACCTAGGAAGTGAATTTTTATTCTAAAGTGAGTTATGTTCCCCCTTCCTCACTTTTTATTTACAAATAACTGTAGAAGGCAAAAATTGAACAAAATTGAATATTCCAATTAGCCATAGCTAATTAGGAATATTACATGCATGTGCAACTGAGTTGATCGGTTCCCTCCACGACCGATAAAAATAGACTTGCATGCATGAGTAGCTGCTCCCATGGTAGCATGCAAAGGCATCCCTTGTTTCAGGGATCTATTTTTGGCAGTTGGAGGTTACATGCAAGGATCATTTCACAAACCTCCTACCAATTGTCGCTTTCCCTATATTTGTGGGATGTGCGTGATAGCCTCAATTTTATCAAAACTCATCAACCAGATGTAGCAGAGTTGATTACTCACATCAACATTGCAGCTTTGACATCCCACATCGCATCTAGGAGTTGTCGACACATTCAGCTCAGCTGTTTTGGGGTAAGCCCACTTTCCATGTCATGTGCTACATTTCTCGCGCTTTTTGTGTTTCACTTCGTATGAACACCTGCTTGATTTCAATGAGTTCTTGCTATCGTTTTGATATGTACTAGCTTGTACTAACATCATTTCAGTTTTCATTAACATTTTATTATTGTCGCATGCATAAAATTTTTTTTCTCGAATGGTCCTCAACTCGGCAAATCTCCTCAACCACATGCATGTTTTTCCATTTTCTGAATCTGTCATTCACATATTGCATGCACAATAATTCACTTATGCCTACACTCAGTATCGCCATGCATTCACATTCACATTCATGTTCAGTTGCCTCTCAGCAAGTCTAGGCAGCCTTGGCCTGGACTCTACCTTACCATGACAACATTGCGTAATCCTGAGAGGGAAGGCCTTGTCTTCCTCTAAGGAAATGTGCATTTATGCCCAGTGACTGTCTTCTAGCATTGCATTATGTAATTCTGATGGATAGTGACTGTTGGCCCAGAAAATTGCACAATGTAGTCACTAAGCCTACAACCATTGCCAGTTGAGATTGCGCATTGTGCATCTCCAACAGTCAGTAGCTAAACTGGACTGTGCATTGCGTAGTTCCAGCAGTCAGTAAACCTCCCAGCAGCTTAGGTTGTGCCTTGTATAGTCTTGCAGTCAATCTCCCGACCTCTCGATGGAAATTCCACAACCTTCATGATCAGTCACATAGGTATGTTGCAAGTTAGTTCTCAAGTTCATTTTGGTTTTCGAGTGACATATTTTTTGCCATGAGTGTTTCCATGTCTCCAAGTATCACAGGTGTTCATCTACTTCTCAGCAGTATAGGTACAATGGTTTCTAGGAGAGAAAAATTGAAGACACCATTTAGACCACACTTAGGGATGTAGTCGATCAAGAGTCTATCAACTTGCTGACTCACAGAGACATCAAGTTGTTCCTAGACAGACATCAAGATATGACGGAAATAACATCACAGCGAGAAGCATGATGAGAAGTAGTTGAAGGCGGCATACTAGATGCAACGCATGAAAGAGGAAGGTTGTTGACAACACGAAGGTAGAACAAAGTTGCAAGCTCAAGCATATCCACTGATGATGAAAGAAAATTTGAATACTCAGATTATGAGGTGATGATGCGATTGCGTGAAGATAGAGAACGGAACAAAGAATGAGTTGCATGTGTTGAAGCAGAAACTTAGGGAAGAACATGAGTTGCATAGACAAGCAAATCAGTTGCAGCAGGAACAAGAACGTCAGAGGGCACAACATGCAATCACTGATGAAATTGCACCCATACAAGTTATATATCCATCCTAGGAGCTCGCATAGAGTAGAAATGGTGAGCAATGTCATTGATTGCATGCAAAGGATTCAGAGCCAAGCATGTCATTGTGTGCGCACAAGCGATCCAACCCATTCAACACAGTCGCAAGGCGAAGACAATAAGCAAGTTCGACCAGAGCTAAGCATGTAGTTGACAGTTGATGTGCATGACCACCAGCACACATCAGAAGATTAGCATGGACACTATGCATTAGTGTGTTGCCAGTTCAGTTGCACCAAGAAGACCATGTGCATGTTAGTAGACGAGTTAGATGAAGGAGCCACACCAATGCACTTGGATGCAATAGAGACAAGAGTTCACTTCAACAAGATGTCACCATGGGGTGCATTCACACCATCACGGATGAGCAAGCTTGGCATCAGCTCAGCACCTTCACCATCACAAGCATGTCAAAGAGTTGGTATCACCACAACGAACTGAGTGTTAGTGATATCTTGCATGGCTTGCTCAAGCCATTTTGTCTCACATGAGCACATGTTCATTGTAATGTAATGTCGTGTCAAGTGGAAGTTCAAGTGTCAATAGTTGGATGTAAAAGTCATAGAGTAGATGAAGAGTCATGAGGGTAGATCAATTGTCACAAAGGGGAAGTCAACGGCCACCCCACCTTTTTCAATAAATAGAACCTCATAACTCATTGTAGAGGCTTTTGGTCAACCAAGCTTCGATAGGAGTTTCTTAGAGAAAGCTTGGACAATATTGTAATGAGCCTTGGCTTCTCCATTGTGCAGAGCTAGTACATCTCCTTGGAGGAGAAGGTGGTTGTGGCTGTAATGTTCCACTATTAGAACTAGTGGTTGGACATGGTTGTATTGTATGACTAGAACTTACACTTCTTAATATAACAGAGCCAAAATGTGTCATGCAAATGTTATATTGTATACTATGCTATATTGTTTACTCTAAATGATATATGTATTGTTTTCTTACGCATGCATGTAGGGACTATTTTGTATAAGTATGTATGAATCTTTCTGAAATGTCTTGTTGGTTTAACCATCAATTTGGATTGCTCGCTAACCTGATTTCCAACTTGTGATGCATCTTTGCTTGTGTGTTCCCTTCCAAGCCGATTACTATTACAAGTTTCTAAGAGGCACACTCATCTTAACCCCTGTATGTTAAAACCTCTGATGCACCTTCCTTGGCTCACTGCAACTATCACACCCTTGCTACCAATAGATATATCTTACTTGCCTCTGTGCGAAATTACAATTAAGGCATCACTGTGTGACCCACAGTTGGGACTCCTACACCAAACATCCTGAGGTCTTATTGTGACTTCTTACCAGCGAGATACCGTGACATGTTGGCGGGTCCAGTACCGTAAACATTTTTGGTGCTAGAAGGAGGGCCATATGACAAGCTCGGTCCTCTCATCCTATTTTGAACCTTTGCATATCTTTCAGTTATTCCTCCACTCTTCTCCCTCCATGTTGTTTGTCAAATCATGAAGATGTCACCATCATAAGGGAGTTATTTGATCTCTTGTCCACTTACACGTATGATGGTGAAGGCGAAGTGGCCTGGCCTGAGTACTTACATGGCTTTGTTTCCATGCTTCGTGAGGAAGATGGGTGTTCTGATGAACAGGCCAGCTTTCTATTTGCATACACACTTCGTGAATCTCCACTTCGATGGTTATTTAGCCTATTAGCTGACAGTGTACACTCACTTAATCACTTCTGTGATCTCATTGAAGACATTTTCTATCATTTTGATCCAGACCATCTCTACCAATAACTATTATAGCAATGGAAGGCTCTGCATGAATCGAATAGGCATTTTTGGCAGCACTTCGTGACTTGCAGTTTCAAGCTCCAAGGAGCAAGATGAGATTTCTTTATCTTTGGGACCGATTCAAGTATTGCATTAAGAAATCTGCTCATCCCAAGAAGAAGTTTGAAATCAAGCCTCACTTGACATTCTCTAGCGAGGGAGCTTCACAATCTCAGCCAAATGCGATCACTGTCATGGGTGATTGTCCAACATTCCCTCATCAAATATCTCCACTACTATCAAGTGATGTTGAGGATCACAGTCACACACTTGTTTGGATTTCACATCCTCCCAACATCACTTCACTCAATTTTCACATAGATTTGGTTGTGAGTGCATCAAGTTTTCATATGCATTTTGTTCCACAACCTCCATCTTCGCACTCGAATCTTCCTCTGGATGATATTTTCTTGTGTTCTTCCATGTCAGACTCCGCACTTGTTGTGAATGAGGAACAAGAAACTAATGGAGTTGGTGTTACACAACCAACATGCAATTTCATTCATGAAGAGTATGAGTGGGGGCTTGAGCATCAACACTCGGAAAAGGATGACTCCCTTCTATCTGAGCCTCCTCCATTCTTTCTTGACATCTTTAGTGAAACCGCCATCCATGATTTCACTTGTGTATCTCCATCCACGGATGCACCCATTGTTGACCACTCACAGGACACACCAGATGGTTGTCCCTCATTCGACAATGGAGAGGATAATTTATTCATTGAAATTCCACTTGATCTTTCATCTACCTTTTCCAGAAACACAAAGGATGAAATTTTCCACCTTTCAACTACCTCTCTATTTGATTCATCTGATCATGAGGGTGCTGATGAAATCATTTATTTTTTTTATTGTGGTGGTCATGATGCATTCTCTCCCATATTTTATCATGATCATGAATCTAACACAGTTAATCTTTCGAAGCCACTAGTTTATGATGATCTATCTAATGATGAAGTTGAAACCCCCAAGACTATCGAGCCACTTCAGCCCAAGCTGATGGTTATGTTAGGCCTTCGCTCTCTTGGGGTGAATTCTCATTAGAAAACTATTCAATCACCCAAGGCTCCTCATCATTCATCTGTATGCCTTTAAGATCAATCTCACATATAGGTCATGCTTCCTCCACTCATACTGCATGATCCCATCGCCCATGCATTGCAGGAATCTTACATGGAAAGCACATGTACACGACGCAAGTTATCTTTTCTTCTTTTGTTTGTTTGCATGTCACAATCAAGAGTGTGCTTATGCTTCAAATTTGCACGTAGTGTCGCACAACACCATAATAAGTCCACAGACTACTCGTCATACACTTCTACTCACCTATGTCCTGTGGGCACTTTGACACACAAAGTGTGGTTGTATTCATTGTTATATCTTTCTTGCTTGTTGGTTCACACAATTGGATTTGTTGCAGACCAAGCCTTCACCAACATGGGTCAACCAATGCGCTCATGGCTGCATTGGAAATATCACTTCACATGATCAGGCCCATGCAACCTTAGCTTAGGAGTAGGAGTAGCATTTTCTTTCAGTCAGTTTGCTTGCATGGTTGTTTTCTTACATGCTTTGTTTATTGATTTCTCTACTTGCTTATTTTCTTACTCGCTTTGCTTTGGCATTTTATTCTACTCTTGCTTGTTTTCGCATTTGCTTCCTCTCTTGCTTCCACTCTTGCTTTGCTTTGTTGTTTGTTATTTCACTTGTTTCATTCGTAGGTTAGTTTTGCATGAAATCATGTATGAGTCTTGAAAGAAGTTGGGTAAAGTACAAAAGGGACTCTGCAAGTATCACTACTTGGTTATCTATCGTCTTGCCTCTGTATGAAGAAATTGTTACTTTTAGTTCATGATACGTCAAAGGAAAATATGTACTATTCGAAGTGAACCTTGGTGAAAACACAATGCTTGTGTGCTAACTAGTACCATCTACTCTAGTCGGTTTTTTTGGGTTAAACCTTGTCAGATCCGTCAAGTAGAGTATGGTGAGGGGGAAAACCTTAACATGCATGTCACAGGTATAATAAACTACTTCTCTACTGGAACAACCTCTTTTTCTCTCAATAAGTCGGGATCCATATTCTACCTCTGAAATGAATAAGTGTTATGCATAGTTACAAAAAAAAAAAAAGTGAAAAAAGTTTGAAAAAATGAAAAACGAATAAGGTGAAAGAAGAGAAAGGTTTCCTACACAGAGAGGTGATGCAAGTAACTCCACCGGAGTACTGATTAGGCCCACTAGCAGAGGATCCATGCTTGTGTTCCTATGTGACTCTGCCAGCGTACTGTCTATTTTTGTTGGCAGTGGAGCAACACCAGAGTTGAAACTAAGACTCTCAGGACTATAATGCTTGTGAATCAATATACCCCTCAACCCCAATCGAGAAAACTGTGTTGGCTTATCTTGGAATGTGTTTCAATTGACCAAGAGCTTGGAAGATGCTACATCTTACAACCAAGCTAGTGTGAAACCAAGACAAGCTGATAACTCAATAATACTTCTGAAGGTGTTAGACCTGTGTTTCATGAACAAAGTCCCTTCAGAGAGTTGCAGTTCTACTAGTGTGTCACTAAGTGTTGTAGTGGCTACAACCAGCCTCCAAAATATTTCCTTAGCTTTGTTTCGGAGCCTCCCTACCAACCTTCACAGCAACATGCCCTGCTTCGTCAAGTACACAGCTCCAGTGATTTTCTTGCAGAATGACAACCTGTTGTTCAAACCTTAATGCATTCCCCTCACATTCTATTCATCTAGACTTGGTCCAGCAGCAAGTTGAGCAGCTCCTTCAAGACTTTGCGCAAATCTAGACGGAAACTAGCTTTCCCTCTAGAAGTTGTGCAATCGTAACTGGCAACCTGCTGAGCCCCAGAATTGTACAATTCAATTGAGCAAGCTTTCACCCAGAAAATTATGCAATCCTTTCCAGCTCAGCTACTCAACCAAGAATTTTCACAAATATGAGCAACAGTCAGCTACTCTACCTAGAAATTGCACAAACCTTCTAAACAGGCAATCCAACTCCCAGCTAGAAACGTGCATTACCAACCAGCAATTGAGCAGCCTCTTGCATGTGCAACTGAGTTGACCGCTTTCCTCCAGGATCGAGAAAAATAGACTTGCATGCATGGGCTTCTTCTCGCAAGGCAGTATGCAAAGGAATCCCTTGTTTCAGGGATCTATTTTTGGAAGTTGGAGGTTACATGCAAAGATCATTTCACAAACCTCTCACCAAGTGTTGCTTTCCCTAGATTTTTAGCATGCATGTCACAACCTTGATTTTATCAAAACTCATCAACTGGATGTTGGAGAGCTCATTCCTCACATCAATGCTCTAGCTCTGAGATACCACATCGCATCTAGGAGCTATCAGCACATTCAACTCAATTGTTTTGGGGTAAGCCCACTTCCATGCCTTATGTTGCATTTTTGGCATTTTTTGTGTTTCACTTCGAGCGAACACTATCTACTTGATTTCAGTGAGTGCTTGTTATTGTTTTGATATATAATAGATTGTACTACCACCATTTCAATTTACATTATCATCTCACTATTGTTGCGTGCATGAAATTGTTTTTAAAGAACAGTGATTGCTTCGATGACTCGCCTCACCCACATGCATGTTGTTGCATTTTCTGAATCTTTCATTTTTCGTTTACATGCATGATCATTCAATTATTCCTACACTCAATATCACCATGCATTCGCACTCACATTCATGTTCAATTAAGCCGGGACTGTGCCTCACCAAGACAGCATTGTGTAATCCAGAGAAGGAAGGCTCTATCTTCCTCTTAGGAAATGCACATTTCTACCCAATGACTATCTTCTTGTCATGCATTGCGCAATTCTAAGGGACCGTAACTGTTGGCCCAAAAAATTGCACAACGCAATCACTGAGCCTGCAACCATTGCCTGTTGAGATTGTGCATTGCACAACTCCAGCACTCAGTAGCTAGACTGGACTATGCATTGCAAAATTCCAGTAGTTCTTCAGCCTCCCAGTAGCCCAGACTATGCCTTGCATAGTCTTGGCAGTGAGCCTATTGACCTCCCAACGGAAATTGTTCAACCTTCATGATAAGTCACATGAGTATGTTGCAAGTCAGTTCTCAAGCTCATTTTTTTTTTAGACTGACATATTTCTTGCCATGAGTGTTGCTCTAGGTATTGCAGGTGTTCATCTGCCTCTCAGCAGTACATGTACAATGGTTTCTAGGAGAGCAGAGTTGAAGACATCGTTCAGATCACACTTGGGGATGTAGTTGATCAAGTGTCTATGAAATTGCCTACTCATGAAGACATCAAGTTGTTTGTAGACAAGGACAATAAGGTATGACTACAACAACATCGCAACGAGCAACATCATGAATAGCAGCTGAAGGAAGCATACTGAATGCAATGAATGCAAGAGGAAGGTTGTTGACAACATGGAGGAAAAACGAAGTTGCAAGCTCAAGCGGATCCACTAATAATGATAGAAACTTTGGAGACTTAGGCTACGAGGTGATGACACGAACACGTGAATGAGTTGCAGCAGGAATAGGAACAACGAGGGGCGCAACATGCACTCAGGGATGAAACTACATCTGTACAGATTATAAATCCATCCCAACAACTAGCACAGAGCAGACATAGTGAGCAATATTTTTTATCACATGAAAGGGATTCAATAGCATGCATGTCATTATGCACACACATGCGATCCAACCCATTCAGCACACTCACCAAGGTGAAGACAGGAAGCAAGTCGGACTAGAGTTGAGCATGTAGTTCACAGTTGATGCACATGACCACCAGCATGCACTGGGATATCAACACAGACACTACGCATAAGTGTGTTGCCAACTCGGTTGCACCAAGAAGACCATGCACATGCTAGCAGATGAGTTAGATGGAGCCACACCAATGCACTTGGATGCAACAGAGGAAATAGTTCGCTTCAGCAACATGTCACCATGGGGTGCATGCACACCATCGCAGATGACCAAGCTTGGCATCACCTCACCACCTTCACCATCGCAAGCGTGTCAAAATTTTGGTCTCACCACAACGGACCGAATGTCAGTGATGTCTTGCATGGCTTGCTCAAGCCATTTTTTCTCACTTGAACACATGTGCATTGTAATGTAACATCATGTCAAGTGGAAGTTCACATGTCAATAGTTGGATGTAATAGTCATAGAGTAGATGAGCTGTCACAAAGGGGAATGCCAAGATTCACCCCACCCTTTGCTATAAATAGAACCTCATAACTCATTGTAAAGGATTTTGCCTAGCCAAGTTTTGATAATAATATCTTAAAACAAGTTTGGACAATATTGTAATGAGCCTTAGGTTCTCCACTGCGTAGAGTTAGTACATCTCTTTGGAGGAGCAGGCAGTTGTGGTTGTAACGTTCCACTATTGGAGCTAGTGGATGGACATCGATGTATTGTATGACTGGAACTTACGCTTAATATAAGAGAGCCAACACATTTCATGCATATGTTGTATTGTATTCTATGCTATTTGGTTTACTCTAAATGATATATGTATTGTTTGCTTATGCATGCATGTATGAACTATTCTATATAAGTATGTATGAATCTTTCTAAAATGTGTTGTTGGTTTAACGATCACTTTGAATTGCTCGGTAACTTGCTTTCCAGCTTGTGATCCATCCTCGCTCGTATGTTCCCTTCCAAGTCGAGTACTATTACAGGTTTCCAAGGGAAGCACTCATCTCAACCCCCGTGTGTTAGAACCTCTCATGCACCTTCCTTGGCTCGCTACAACTGTCACACACTTGCTATCAATAGAGTTATCTTACTTGGCTCTGTACGAAACCGTAGTCAAGACATTACTGTACGACCCACTGTTGGGACTCCTACACCAAATAGTCTGAGGTCTAATTGGGACTTCTTACCGGGGATATCCCATGACATGTTGGTGGGTCTAGCACCGTCAACAGTTTATTAAAATCTCAACTTATCCATAGATGGGAGATGTCAAAACCAAACCTAGTACAACCTTTCCAAACAACTAATTAACTGGGGTGTATGGTTTTGTTCTAAGATCCCATTCAAATACAATAGTTGAAGCGTGGTTTTTTATGGCACTTGATGTTTTACAATTCAAGTGTTTTATACAATAATCGATAGATCACCTTACTGAGAGAAGAAAAAACAATTAACCATAACTAAAAAACAACCCGCTTACTATATGATCTTACCATTAACCATTTACCCATTTATTATGTTTATTATAGATTTATAAAATATTTTGAAATTTAATAATTAAATAAAAAATTATACAATTAATTTTTGTTTTATTTATTAAAATTTAAAACATTAACAAAAATCTACAA